>JAPYZS010000433.1:0-92460 GCA_030522925.1 Trissolcus japonicus
CTCCACGCTTTTCTCATATTATGCCCACTCATAAAAAACTCTTTCGGAGCTAGATATGATGAGCCGATTGGTCTCTTTCTGAGACTCCCGAACCGTTTTTAAAACGCCACGTTACAACTCATAGCCACTCATTGATACTCTTTAAAACTCTTTAGCACTCTTTAATACTCTTTAGAACTCTTTGATACTCATGGGTACTCATTAATACTCATGAATACTCATTGGCACTCTTTGGAACTCTTGGTGCTCTTTGAGAACTCATTAAGAGTTACAAGTTTCCAACCCCTTGTTCATTATAAACTTTGAATTTCCAAATTATTTGAAGACAGTTAAATTTGTATTTTTCATGCGAATAACCTAGGATTTGAAAACTTTTCGTTTTATTATTATTTTTGTTAATAAATGGAAAAAATGTTAATTAAATATCGATAAACTACAGAAACAAAATATTGATAAAAAAATTTTTTTATAATCCGAGCCGGAATCTGTGAACAAATTCCGGTCAGGAATCCGGCTCGGAATCCACTTCTGATTCCGGCTCGGACATTTCAAGTAGGGAATATCATGTTAATATTTTCTGCACCCGCATATCTCATCACGTTGCCATATTTCTAAACAAATAATTCATTATTTATTTAAATAAAAGTTTTGTATTATAATATTTAATAATAAATTATGCATTTATTATTAAATAAATTGATAATAAATGTATGGTTATTTTTTTTATTACAACTTTTTAATATGTAGATATATCAAAACAATATTTAATCATTATAATAAGCTATTTCTATTTATAATTAATTCTTAGAATCGATTATATAGTTTTTAAATTCCCATTCCGTTTCTTGGAATTGTTAAAAAATGTTAATAACTTCATTTTAAACTATTGATATTAAAATAAGAATTTCTTTACCGTCGGTTCTTTATTTTGTACGGTTTGTTATTGTTTTTTTTTCGAATTCGGCTTTTTATTTTGGTCGGTTAGTCATTACCCGACGGTTGACTGTTCACTAGCATTTTGAGCGTGCCAGTAAAAAATTTTTAGACTGAATAACGGTCAACCGATGGTCAGCCAACGGTTAACCAACAGTAGTCCCAGATCTGGAACACAACATTTTACCAACCGTCAGCCGCCAACGAACCTACAATGTTGGGACAATTGTTCATAGAGGCGGAAAATTTTAATTGATTCTTTCGAAATGGCCTTTGTGTCAATCTTAGCCCGACGATTGGCTGTTCACTGGCATTTTAAGCATGCCACTAAAAAATTTTTGGACTTTATGACGGTCAACCGACGGTCAGTCAACGGTTAACCCAGATCTGGGACATAACAATTTATCAACCGTCAGCCGCCAACGCACTACCACTGTTGAGCCGATTGTGAGCCGCGGAAATGACTTTGAAAATTACATGAGAGTTGATCTAATACGTATCATTAACTTCAACAATAAAAGCCATGAGTTTTTGCGTTATATATTGTTATACTCAGTTGCATTTATACATTTATATATCAAATAAAGTATTCTAATTATTTTTTTTGTACCTAAATATGGAAAGATTAATTAATTCGATTAGTTGGCCTAAAATCATAATTACATTATAAATTTATTATTATTTTAGTCATCGTTATTTCAATTTCAAATAAAGTTCTTATGAAAATTACAATTTGAATAAGTACCCAAGTAGAAATCTAATCGGGCATGCCATGCCAAAAACCAGGGCCCGGTCTGGTTTAAACAGGGAAATCTCGATAAAAGGACTACTGACTGGGCCCTTACCAGGTTCCAGTCAGTATTCCTGACCGGGCATTGGTACAGTGCGTCGGGAATGCCGGGCATTCCCAAAGGCCTGACCGGAATTCCATTTTCGTTTTTATTTAATTTAATTAAATTAAATAATTTTTTTTAGTTTATTTAAAGTACGTGAGTTGGTACATTAATTAATTAATCATTTTGCAATTAATAATTTATAACTAAACTTATAATTAATGTAGGGTTTTACTGCGGGTTGATTAAGACTGTTTTTTAATTGGGATATTAGTCATGCCTGAACACACACGTACATTGTTAGTAAACACATTTATTCGACAAACACTTAAGACTTAACAAGACATTTACAAGACGATCACACTTCTTAACATCCAAACAAAGACTAACTCTCCAGGGCTATAATGGTCCCAGAACTTTCCCCATTCCGATACCATTTTCCCACATTAATAACATATTTTTCTATATTTTTGACACACATCCATCGTATGAGTGAGTTTCCTAATAAGAAGCGCAGACTGGAAAGTTCTCATAGACCAGTGGATAAGACAGTGTTCTATTACCGCGGAGAGCCCTGCGTTCGAATCCTCTAACATCGAATCTGATTTTTTCATTAGAAACCTCAGTTTGAATGGCTCAAAAATCAAAATAAACTAAATTAAAAAAAGTTATACAAATTTGTTATTTAATAAAATTTTTGTTTATTTATTTTTAAAACTGGCAATCCCGACCAGGCCGTGGTCGGGTTAAAGGGGATTCCCGGCTGGGCCCTAAGGGACGTCAGGCGTGACACTCATACAGAGTGCCATCCTAGGATCCCATGCCGAGTCTTTATCTGGTCGCATGGTTTCCTGGTCAAGCCCGGTTTCAGCCCGATCGAAATTTCTACTTGGGGTTGTTCAACTACTTAACCATCATAAGTATTTATAAAATAATATGAAATGGTGATTCAAGAGAAAAGTCATTTCGAATAAATTTAAGACAAAAAAGATCCTATATTTCAAAAACTGTATCCAAAATATATTTTCTTTTTTTATCATTGGAATTTCATTATTTAATTTTTCAGTTTCCTGTATATTCAAATCTCCATTACAAAAACTCATCTTTCACTTCCTCTGAAATTGTTCTGAAATACACTTAGCAACGGAAGTACAATGACCAAGTTGCAACCACTCTCCTTTGAGTCGCGATGCACGCGTGTCAACCCGCTTCTCGTCATATTACAATAAACATCACGATCAAGAAAAAGGTCCGATATACAAAAACACTAACGACGAAACTCGCAATTTCATTTCACGCAATTGCAGTGCCCGAAAATAGAACGACATGTGCTCGCGTGGTTTGCATTACTTTTCATCGCGTGCAGGAAATGAATTAATATCCTACAAAAAAATGCTCAAATTGTAGTTAAAAATTAATGACAATGAAAAATGATTAGATTAGAAAATAAAAATTACAATAAGATGTTATATTAACATTTTGTTTTGATTTGCATTCTATAATTGTATTAATTTTTGGTACTGTATTTGTATTATGTTTACAGGATGAAATAAGTTTTTATTATAAGTCAAGTACAAGCTGAACCGCAGAACCAATTTGTATCGTTGTCGAAGGTGCGGATGTGGACCAAATGCGATTTCCGGCTGCATTCCTGACAAGGTGACGATCGACGAAGAACGCGTTTGCCTTCTGTGGAGCAACGTATTATTTGCATACGAAAACATGTCATTCACCTGTCAACTAAGTGTTAAGAAATTTTCTAATTCGCTGTCTCAAATTTTATAGACATTAAAGTTACTAAAAATTGATGCGAACTTGAAGAATATCCCTAGTAAAAATGATAATATATTGACCATATATTGTCAATATATTATTTTTAAGAAAATCATATATTGACCACATAATAATAATATATTGTCAATATAATACGTTGTCAATATATTAGCGACTATACTAAACAATTAATATATTGTCCATATATTGTTAAGACATTGACAGTATGTTGATAATATATTGTCAATATATTGTCAATATATGTTTTATGTATGGTCAATATATTATCATTTTTGCTAGGGATATTCAATAAAATATTTTTTTCAGTGGCATTCGAGAGATTAAAAAATTTTGTTTTATGTCAACGGTGGATAAAATATCTAATATAAATTTTTTAAGCTTTTCTAAAGTGAAAAAGACTGGTCGATTTTTGTTACTTAACTAGTTATAGTTTGATTCATTTGTTATGATAAATTTTTATTCAAAACTCTTAAATATAATCTTAAAAACCCACATTCATTTATTGCATTGCAGTGATAAAAAATCTTAAGAAACATAACGATTTCCTCAGTAAGTCGAATGATTTTTTATCGAATGCAAATTTTTCACTTTTTGCATTTCAATATCAATCACAATTTCATGAAAGTGAAAAGTATTTATCTAAAGTTGAAACATTCACCTGATAAAACGATTTTGCAACGTTTTTTAAATTGAATACAAAGTTTTTATTATAAATTGATTTAATGCTATTACTTCTACGTCATTTTGCATTACTTATGTCGTAAGCCCGTAGGCGAATCAAAACAAACAGACAGTGTAAAATATATCTCCAAACTACACCATTCAATGATAATGAATCGAGCAGTAACATCGCGCTCCAAGTTCCTCAGTCGATGCTCGTTTCATTTCCATTGCAAATGTCTTCATTAGATAACATACGATATGCCGGCGATCACACTTCTTTTTGAATTATACTCTGGATGCAAATTCACATTCACTCAACCGATAAATATCGCCAATTTTTTAATATAATAATCAGTTCTCGCCCTCGAGTTATTTTATTGTCATTATATAACCAATAAATCTTTTTAATCGTCGCCATAAAAAAATGTAAATCAAATTGATATTTTTGAACTCCAATTGTATTGAAATTCAATTTAAATATAATTCGTTTTATTTATTTGAAATTCTGAATTATACATCGAATTTTTTAACATTTCCTTGACACATCTTTCCGCATAACAACTTGTCTTTACACGAATTCGCGTATTTTTTTATCTTCGTTATCCGCACATTGTTGCACAAAAAAAAACAATGAAACAAGCTACTTGCCGCTTTCCCTTCACATAGGCTGTAAATTTTTGACGCGTCAGTCTTAGACAGTTTTCGGTGAGAGAAAATCTTGAATATAATTGGTTGTTCAGTCGTCATCCACGTTGTTACATCATTTTTATATGAAATTTTTGACGGGAAAAATGGTAATTAAACAAGTGGAATGCAAAATTCATTTTGTTTGGTTTTAACGCACCCTTATTTTTAATTAAAATATTGTTTCAAGATTACGTAAATTCACTTAAGTTTGTTTTTGTTACAAAATTTTGATTTATATTTAGAATACATTTATAGTTGTTCTACGTAAAAGTCTCCACGCTCTGATATGATTCCGAAAAGCGCATAAAAAACTAGTAGTCTGTCGGCGATTTTTGCACTGTCTTCTTTTGCTTGACTTTTACGAGGCGATTTCCGCAAAGGATGTATCTATCAAAACTTTTCTACGAACAAAATTTTTACATTTATATTATATATTATATTATATATTGATAATATTTTAATATTTGTTTTATTTTATTTACAAAATATATTTATTTGTTACATGTTTTCAAAACATTATAAAAATAGTAAAAAATAAATACAAATCCCTTGACTCTCAATGTCCAAAAGTCCAAAAGTTACTGGAAATACCTTGATGGTCACATGTGATCGAATTCACGTTATGGTCAAAGCGCAAACTAACTACACTTCTTGGATGCCTGGTGCTTCTTCTTTTGTCATAACCGCGGAGACAATTTTTCTGTTCACCTTTTTTCCAATCATAAAAAAGCAATACAAATCACATTCCATAAATTGAGCTTCTTGTTTTTCGTTCGAATTTGTTTTACAAAAGTTTTTTTTTCATGTTGCAGGATTTTTGCACGATCGAGGAATGGTGAATTAAAAAAATAATTGTTGACTTTAATTTGATAATACAATGGTTCAATTTTATTTCAACGTTATCACCAGTTGTTTCACGAAATTAAACAAGTTTAGATATGAAAGCAAAATCTTATAAAACGTTGTTTATCCACTGGAACCCTTTTCTCAGTTATTACGATTACGTTACGATTTACTCCATCTCCGTTTGCATCAGTTACGTCACACGTGCTTTATATCAAGATGAAACAATGAACATACTGTTCATCTGAACATTCCAGCCGGCAAATCTAATTCGCTCGATTCTGAAATGACTGAAATGTTTGAACCAAAAGATTCAAGCCGCTTCTTTTTGAACCGTTCATTTTTCACATCTTTCTTAATAATTCATCGGAAATACAAGTTTTGAAAATAATTTAATTCAATGTGATATTTTTTTTTCTCTCTCAATGTTGCGCAACGTGTGATTTTCTTCTCTGAATTTATTTAATGAGATGGAATGACGTATAGATTCCAATTAATCCCTTGTACGAGGAATAATAATTTTCACTTTCTTCCTGCATCAATCGGTTTATCGCGATCGGTGTACAACAAAAATTCGTATCTCAGACAGTCATCAGTTTCAGCTTGAGTAAAACGATGGAATTCGCAAAAAGGCGAAAGTCGATATAACCGGGCTGTCAAAGGGATCGCCCGTATTTTCCATTGAGAAAAACGTGTTTACATTTCCGGACAGGATATCTGACTTGCTTTGCACTCGTAACCGCATTATAAAAGGTTGTTTCAATTAATTTCAGTCAGAGACTTTGACAAAATGAGAAAACTATAAGTATATTCAAGAATAAGATATTTTATAATAGGTTGATTTAGATAATACTTAACTTTCGCTATCAAATGAAATTTAATTGAAGTTGGAAAAAAAAACGAAAAAATTAATGAGAGATGCAAAACTCTCTTTGAAATTGTTATCTGTACCTTTTCAGTAGAAAGTGTTGTGACATTTTTTAAGAATGAGGCATTGTTTCTACAACTCAATTTAGTTTTTAGAATTAAATCTGAATGATCAAAATTAAGTCATTGTTTTGTCATGAGACAGTCCGAAGACACTTTCGTGGCCTTGATTTCGTTGAAAGTTCCACTTCAACTTGATCTTGTAAACAGACAAAATTGCACCAAACAAAAAAAGCTTGAATTCAAAGTGCTGATTCAAATACACGAGACTGATTATTCCAAACAAAAAACTGTGCCAACATGAGAAGCTAATAAATTAGAACTGTTCTCATATGATTGACAAAATGACGTGAATTTAACAAAACTTCATCATTCTTTAACAAGAACAAGAAATATGTCATTCAGTTCTTGAAGTTGCACGCAATAGCGAGGACAAATATAAGTTTTGAAAAGTAATTGAATTAGATATGGTTCAGAAAGGAAATGACTTTGGAAATAGTCCTTCGGTTTCGTGATTCGTTGACTTTTTTTGAAAAATCGGCACGACTGGCACCTGGCATGTGAATTGCAGACCGGACGCACTCGAGAAACCTACTTCGGGCTCTAGATGTGAAATAAAGTTCTGGCATTTCCGCTCGGCAATTTAGTTAAACGGTTCTTGATTTAATTATTTCATTGTGATCATGATTATTAGTGACATTCCTCCGTCGCCTTGACTGTTACTTGCGGTGAAGATGTCGAGTTTTTTTTTAGCCAGCATAACAATTTTTTTCACTTTATATAACAGTTCATTCGTTAGATCAGGAACATTCTGTAACAATTGAGAATACATTAATTAGATTAGAAAAATGATTCATCACAATTATAATTATTACAATAAAATAAAACTACAAAAAACAAAAGATCAGATAAAATTATATGGAGATGAAGAAAAATTAAAATATACTATTAAAGGGGGATGTTGCAATTATATAAAAAAAACGAGATAGAAAAGAATACGGAAAAGAAAAAAAGAAGAAGAAATTAAAATAAAAAGGAAGTAAACAAAAATTTTCAGATCTAAAATCGTTCCCCTCAGAATTGTTTGCAAAAAGTAGTCACCATTATCAGAAGCCTCTTAAACCCGTCATCGCAGCAATTTGAGCATCCGCAAAAAGTGCAGCATAGCTGCAGGGAATGCGAGACGAGTTATATTATTGAAAAGTGAACTGTCTCGGCGCGGTTGGTGTCTTTGAATGTGTATCAGATGAAATGGTCTGTCCGCCTGCGTCAATGGCATGGCGCAAGTTGGAGCTCGTACGAATTCCCAATCATCCTTTCCGGGAGAGAAAGGCCATCGTGGGGTGGTGCAAAAATGCCTACCGCGACGGAACGTCAAGTTGCGCCACGGATTATGCTTATGTTGTCGTCGACCGATTTGCGTTTCCGCAGCGAGCCTGGCAGGAAATTGCGCCACAGCGTTGGCGGAGGGATTGTGCGCTGTTCGATTCGCCAATTAGGATGAAGTAATCGCACTTTATTGGAATCTAACGAGCGACGGACGGAGGGACAAGAAATCTAACGATGCCGCGATTCGGCATTTACAACATGGATAATGCATTCTATCTGTCGAGGATACCCGATTGTTACGGCCTACGGGATCCTGTGGAGAGTCAAAACAATCGACGATAATTAGCAAATTGCGAATACTATTTTTGTGAGTCATCAACATAGATGACGTTGATAAACAAGTAGCTGCAAACCAAACAGGATAATCAAAAGGTTTTTGCTTTGAACAAAATTTATGAAAGATTATGAAAACAATCATAGTTTCATGCTTGGATAAGTTTTTTTAAATTCATCTCAAATTGTTGTTTTACTTTATTTATTCTTCATAATTTTTAAGGTGCATGTAAAATATTTGAAACTGTGTTGCTCTTTTCATTTGATTTAGACATGGTATAATGGGCAAACTTATTGATTAGAGAATAATGAGCCGTGGGTTGCGATTTAATTACACGCACAACCCTTTCGTTAGCAGCACTTGTCGTCGACAGCAGGTTAGTCGAGTTTCGCAGGAAGTAGATACGAATTAAGCAGTAAAACCCAGTGCCGGAAGTGCTTCGTTCACATCGTTCGGCAAGCTTGTTTCTGTTCAGGGAGAAGAACGAATGTTATATCCTCTGCTTCGCGAGACACATTTATTCCCGGAAGGCCGAATAAAATCTCCCGTTTATCTTTTCTCAATGATAAACAATATTTTTGTTTGTTTCGTTAATTCAATCCGTTCAATCTTGATGAAGCACAGATCAAAATGAAAATTTACATATAATTTTGAATTGTTCGTAAAGATGAGTGTTTTTTCGTTTTTTTTTTCACATGAATATTTCTATGCAATCTTTGATCAAAGATAAATTTTGTTGGTAAATTGTTCAATTCAAAATTCATGGACGAATTAGGTAACCATGCGCGTGAATTGCCGCGCATTTAAACTGTACGTGGCAATGAATCTAAACTAGCCCTCTAATTAATCTATGAGAGTACGAAAAGTTATTTCCAGCTGCAAATACTTCAATCCTGAAAAACATCATTTTATTTCTCAATTTTAATTTCTACTATGTTCAAAATTTGAACACAAGGGAGGACCTAAAACAGATTTTTTAAAGGGACCATCCTGGAAAATAGGCAATTCAGTGAATAACTTCTAATTAACTTTATCAAAATCAATCACTTTCGAAAGTTTAAATTATCAAATCAAATAATCTGATTAAATAATTTTTACTATTGACTTTCAATCGCCATTGGTTCATAAACCCAGCCTCACTATATAAAAGTGCGAGTTCCTTTACTCCTACGTAGGTTGTAACAGTATAATCTTGTTAGACGTTGTAATTTATCCGGAAAATAATGAAACTGGCATTCAATAAAATGGTTTATTCTCTAGATCCCAACAATATTCCTTTTAAAAACTTTCCAGTTCAGACCTTCGAACCCGCCATTGCACTCGACTTGAATTCTCTGATTCCCTGAAGTGAAAAAAAAATTGATATGGTTCCCCGTAAGCTGTTCCTCTTCCTCGTCAAATTACCGCAAAATTATCACAATTTAATCCCGAGTTGGTCTTTTATCTCGCAGTTGTTATCTGGGCAGTAACTCGAGCCAATGTGGTTTAGATTCGCGCGATCCATCACAATGCACACCCAGGACGTTTGTAAAAAACTATTCGCTTTCTGATATCAATCATCCATCAGGTAATTTGGCGTTTGCGACTCCCGCGACGCCAATTCGTTTTCAACTATAATTTATTGACCAAACTCGTTTGTTGACACGACGTGGCGGCTTTCACGGTTCTTTATCTACCTTTAATCATATTGAGTGCTATGTACAAAATGGAAGGATGGGGTAATCGCCCGGCGTGTGTTTACATGCGCCCAGTCTTATAGGGTAACAACCACTCCTCGCTTAAGGTGTGCCCTCTTTTTAGGCGCGGTACCTTTTTTCCCTTCGGACTTTGCTTTTAATTTTTTCTTCTTTGTTTCATCCCACCCCGATCGGTATGAACGACCTTTGATATTATTTTCATTTGTCAATTTTCATGTCTATAAAAACAGATATAAGAAATGCATATACAAAATTATATCATATAGAATAGATAATTTTTTATTTACTAGGAGGTTGGCGCGCGCTTCGCGCGCGCCCGGGTTCAGGTCCTAGTTTCCTCGTTTAAAATTTTTTGCTAAATGTCAAAACAAACTCGCCTGGCTGCTAACTTCCTCCTTCAATCAACTTTATAAAGATGGATACATTTTATGTATAATATTTTAGAAAATAATTATTAAACATAAAACATGAATCTGAGTTGTTATTAAATTGTTCGCAATAATATTTGTGTGTTAAACGGGTAGGCGACTCAAAATATTTATAGCTTGGATTAGTCCTCGACTGTTTAGTCATAACTCCTAACGTCAGCGCTCATTCGTCATCCGATATTTGCAGACAACTGTTCGTCCACAGTCCGGCTTTCATAAATTGCATAAGTTGTTCTCTTAATAATGCGCGCCGTGTCTCGACAGTCCGTCTATTTCATCAGCCTCTTTCATTGTACTTTTATTGTTTGTAACAGATCTGGATCGTTGTGACAAGTAAACATTGATTTATGTCGTTAAGCCAACTTGTATACTTACATCAAACATTTAGATATGTGTCAAATTATTGCAAATGGAATTTGTTGTTCTGTTATTTATATTGATTATGATTATATATCAAGGAAAAATAAATGATGGTTGATTTATCGCTAAAAGATTGGCACAGAGATTATTTGGTCTGATCAAATTTTTTTGTTTTTTTCTTCTTGATGAGAATTCATCAAGAAATTGATGTACATAGACATCATAGAACAACATTCCCGGGAAAAAATCCAGGTCTGATCAGACCTGGATTTTTTTCCCGGGTTAATACTAGCTAATAAGATGAATAATTAAACGATGATGAACTGGTCAAATTTTTAGCTGGCCATATTATGATCAATTATAACGTATATGTTTGACGAGTTATCAAGAAAGTGATGAGTTTACGGACCGTGTAATACGAGCCAATTGTCAATGATGACCCAAATATTCAAGCCGCTCCTGTGCAAACTAACGTCAATTATGCGAACATCCAAGCGAACAAAACAATCAACATTGTTATATAACTCCAAACGACACCAACGATGGGGGACAATTTTTCTAAATTATCGTTTGTCAAGGAAAGGAACCGGACGCGAATGAATATCGATCGTCAAAAACTTTTTAGTTTTCTGCTTAAGTGTGAACTCAAAAATGGATAGATATTTTTGGTGTCACTCTATAACCTGCTACTGTGCATTAAAATTTGATCCACCCGACTTGCTCCAGTAACAAAATAGGACAAGCACTTGATTCCTAAATCCAGCCACCCGTCCTAGGCAAAACTATCGAGTTACATTTTCCCAACGATAGCTGTTCATCTCGAATCTCAGATTATTTCTATCAACCTGCTTACTAGTCACTTTTTTCTATCATCCACTAACTTCTTTGGTTTTTATCGCGACTTGTTTTTTTATCTTCTGAAGATCTTCTTTTTTTTTCTTTTCGTCTTCTGATAGAAGCTCAAGCAAGTCAAATATTAGTAAACCGTGTACGACTCGGTAAACAATCTCTTATCTGCGAAGCGAACCTTTTCCCTATAGTCGAGGACAATGGCGTAGCGTGTTCGGGTCCCATGGGAACCCCATGGCGACCAACCCAACATCAGAAACCATCCCGGATACAATAGTTTAATAGCGATCACGAAAATACCGAATGCCACTTCGAAAAAAAAGTGTCTCGTGTTCTGGTTTAATGTTGCAATCTATTTTTGGATCATTAGTTTTTCTTCAATCTTAGAAAGTTTCACTTTTTTGACATTGCAGTTTTTTATGCTAATTTTTACTACTTACTATCTACTTACTACTATTTTTATATATATTTATTAATTACTAACTACTATTTGTTGAATATATATTACAAATTAAATAGAAAATGAAATTACATCTGGCACTATTCTATTATGCAAAACAGATGAAGATAAGTCGAACTACAAATGTCAATTTTTGTCAGCTAATGATCTCGCTAATGACACAGTGTGTGACAATGCCAGGACGAAATTGCGATCGGAATTACGGTCTGCGAGGACAAAGTACTTATGAAGGATATGTGCGGCGTTAGAGGAGTTTGACAGTCGCGGTCCAAGCGATGGATCCCATGGTGTAGCGTTACTTTCCCACAGGCGTGTAATTCTCTTCTGAATGTCCCATGCACGCCCACACGCACGGAACTTGTACACACAAACAGATACTCACAGGTGCCCCGAGAAAGGGAGACCCAAATGAAATAGCGAGTACCATCTCACCTTGCAAGGCAAACCTGTTCCTGCGGTCGTGCCTGCAATCGCCATTGATAATTGGATCATGTTTGGCATTGTCGTGCGATACTTTTGCTTGATTTGGAAAGGGAACACCGTAGGCTCTTTATGGGAAAATTTTTAACTGTAAACATTTGTATCTTTTAATTTTATAAAATCCTATGAACTTTATTTATTTATTCATTTTGTAAATCATAATTAAAATTTTAAAAGTGTGTTTCTGTTTTCTTAGATATTTCAAATATTTTTTTATTTAAAATTAAGTCATTTCATCAAACAAATGACATATTTTTAAGATTTTAAAAGTTCTTCTATTTCTGTAATACACCGTTCGACTTTTTTTTTCCAAAGAATCACCGATTTTGAGAGCACACATTAAACAGCCATTAATGTGCTCGATTGAGGTCGTTATGAAGATATAACTAAAAACATAAACAAACCTAACCCTGTTCGCTCATTTCGAACTGCGCAACCATACATTTGACTCAATTATCCATGATTCCTGTAATCAGCTCTGGCAATTTTTCTGGCTATTCTCTCCTCCTCCAGTCACAAAAAATTCCCCCTCGGCTTTATTGCAAATAACGATATTCAACGTGTCAAATACTGTCACAATCGAAAAGTAACTCGTCAATTCGCACTTTCTTTCGATCAAAATTAACGACAAATGATACAATTATTGTTTCATCGGATGTTGAAATTCCATTTCATCTGATCGATTTCTCTTATTCGCAATGTGAGAGATGGAAATCGGTTTTGATGTAATTTACAACTTTTACATTTTTTTCTCCTCGTTCCAACGTTATTTATCGGGGCAACAAATTCAATTTTCTACTCGGCATCTTTACAAGCGGAGTTGCAGACATGTGCCATACAGGCGGCTCGTTGTTCGTGACAATACCTCTTGCTCGCATTAACGTAGTTTGAGATAACACGCGTGGCTGAGGTCTACGCATTTAACATCCGCGCTTTCAGGCTCCTTGTCAAGTTGCATCTTTCAAGATCATTTCAACAATTCAAAGGAAATCATTCAAAATTTATTTAGTTCAAGAAGTGTACACAATAAAAAGTGAAATGGAATGCAATTTTTTTTTCATTATCAAACCGTCTCAAACAGACCCAAAAATTCGTACACGTTCTTCCAGTACGAAAACAATTTTGAAAATATTAAAAATTATATAATGAAAAATTAATTGTAAAATGAAAACGTATAAAATTACAAATTGATAAATTTCTTAAATGTTATTTCAAATGGACAAAAAGTGAAATGATTTGAACTATGTCAAAATGAAAAAATGAACATCATTCCTATAAAGAAACTATTACAAGCTGAGAGACCGAAGGGCTATAATTTTAAGGTCCCGCTGCATTTCCGACGGCATCTTCAAATTCTTGTGCCCAATTTCCTCTGGCCGGCCTTTGCCACTGCCTTTACCTGTCCATTTTTGGACCGAAACAATGTCACAACTTGACCTCCCCTTTTCTCCCACTCGCAAAAACCATCAATTTTGAGAGCAATCTCTTCTGTCCAGCGCTCTACTATTTCCGGCCAGCAAAGAAGGGCCGGACCATGACTTTTCTCCTCTGTGCGTGAAAATTTCACACATCCGCTTCAAGGCCGAATGTGTTTTGACATTTGTTGCGGGATCAACGGCCATGACGTACAGTGGACGGAAACCGGAGGATCTCAGTTACGATGTTCTTTTATGCATCTTGGTGGGTTGGGCCAGTCGTTTATTATTTTTGGTTATGGGAAAATCATCATGTGATTTGTGAAAAGTAAATGAGAGCAATTTTTTTACTCAACAGCTTTATTTGGAACTGACAAATGTGCGACTGACCGTTCGACTTTTACTGCTCTATCGAAAATAAAAGGGAGATTAAATTTTATTTCTGATGGGTCGATCTCGTACCAGAATCACTTCTACAAAAACTTTTTAAAATAAAAACACAAATCAAAATTGATCGAATGTTTATATTTTTGGTTTTGAAATTTTTTAAGGGACTTAAAACGGGGAAGTAGAAAATGTTTTACTTTATTTTTACAATAAAAATTCGTATTTTTACACAACACCATAAAAAAAAGAAAAAAATGTGCTTCAAAAAACGATTGAAAATATTAAATAGCATTATTAAATACGATTTATTTTGATGTTTTTTGACTTACTATACTCTGTTAGAGATTTATGATGACTCGTGAATGCGCGTGGGAGAATATGTCACCGGGGCATGCGCGTTCAAAATACGTCATAAATTAAGCAAAACGCATGCTCTATTTTTCGGTATCGTGAGAAATTTGTGCATTTCGTTTTTGTGTTCTCCTTTTACTCTAATTTGTGAAACAATGAGAAAATCATCAATTAGTGGCAGAGATTGGCTTTTTTTCGTCAACTAAAATACGCAATTTGATTTGATTTCACCAAAGTAATTTGACATGAAAGACATGACAGAAAGAAAAAATAAATAATATCGTTAGAAATTTTGCAAACAATGGTAATCATCATCTCTCTTTATTTTTAACGAAAATTATTTGCAAATGTGGATACGTTCAATTTATTCTGTGATTAAAAAAATAAGCAAAATATGTTTTTTTGCTTCATTTCCAAAACCTTTTTAACATTTGATCGACTTGATAGAATTATAAGTTGAACATAATAGGAACTTCTCGGGAATATTTTTAATTAATCCGCTTCTTTTGTTGTGAAACTAGTCCCTATTGGCACCGTAAGAGGATTATCGGGAAAACATTTCATTCAAAACCGCGTGAGATTTGTGTCGATTTTTTACAACGATTACTTTTGTAAGGAGCTTCCATAGATATAAATGTTCTCGATTTTCTTTTATTAAGCTGAATCGACAGAAAAGCCTGCAATAATCTTTTTGTGATTCGATAGAAAGTTTTTATCTCGGTTGAGACGACGCGCCGCCCTTTTTGCGATTTCATTCTCAATTTATTGAAACTGAAGTTTTTCATCTGGAAAAATTTTTCTATGTAAAAAATTTATCCAAAAGTTTAGATTCATCGTTAGGATTAAACAGTTCAATTTATCTTGCTTTATTGATGGAATGTGCGATTAAAAATGAAAGAAGGAACGAAAGAAAATTGATTCAGAATTTTATAATTATAAGAAATTGATCGAAAGTAGTTTTTAAATTAATTTGTTCAATTAATAAATGAAGGCAAACTGTAAAATAATTGACATTGCGTATACTCAATATACATGCACATATATGTAACACGTATACAACAATGGCTCAGAGGGTTTGCGAAGAACAACAGAAAAAATAAGGAACGTAAAAATGGGAGGAACAATAAGTAGACAAAAAGCAGCATGTAAATGTGAGGATCTGTAGTCAAGAAAGAGAGGGAAACAGTGCACAGTAAGCCGCCTTCATCAAAGGGAACCTCATGAAGCAAATTCTTTTTCCTCCCAAACTCTTCAGTAAAATTAAAATATTTTGACGGAGAATATTAAAATAGTCCAATTGACTTTTGCAAAAACACTCGTCCTTTACTTAACAACACGTTCCACAAACTTGATAGACAAAGTCATCAAAAATATTTCCTCCTTTGACTTTGTAATACAAATAAAAAAATCTGCGATTTAATATTCCAAAGATAAATTTAATTTAGAATCAAACAAAAAATAAATAATGAAAAGCGGAATTAAGAAATGAATTTTTTTTCAAGTAAAAGAAAGTTGATTCAAGATGAAAAAAATACATATTTGAAATTGTCGTTCAATCGCTTTTGAATTCGAACTCGAATTGCATCTGTTGTGTCCCGAGAAAGTTTGTCCCTTTTTTTCTCTTTTTGCCCACCATGAGATCATTTAAAGACAAAACATTTGCAGCGAGGATCTCGGTAGATGCGCCGGTAGACGCCCCCACACGTACACATGTCCGGCGTCGCTCGTAGGAAGGTCGTTTTCCTTCCAGAACTAACTTCTCGGAGCTCGAGTCGAAGCTTCGTACAGTGTATTATTCAGTCACGACAGTGCGCTCGTCGAACGCGCATCGAGTTCGCTCCGCCTCCGTAAAACTCTCGATCTCAACCTCTCAAAGATTCTGTCCGACGTAACAAAATTTAAAAAAAACACATTTTTTATAAAAAAAACATTTTTTATAATTTTGCCAAACAAAGATCTAAAAGTGCCGAAGTGACAATAAATGCGAAAGTGACTTGTGATTTGAGTTTAAGTGAAAACTGAAATTGGTCGAGTTATTGTGATTTTTGTGTTCCTTTACTCTCGTCAGGATGGAAACGATGCCGCCCGTTTGTTTTGCAAACGGTGCTCCAGTGCATTGACTCGTCTCTGAAAGTTACGTTCGACTTGACAAGTACGTATAAGGATCGATTCTTAACGTTTTTTTTTTCTCCTCCGTAATTTTGTCACGCTTCTTGACCTCAACCTTTCAGAATCTTTTCTGACGTTTGCAGACAATTAATCAGTCCAAAATGTTTGCGTTGGTGGATTACGTTTACTGTCGTGCAAGCTTTTTTATTTTTTACTTGTCGATTACAAAATTCATAATTACCGAATGTACCTGTTTAGACAAAAATATATCAGCGTTTCATCACGTAAAAGTGAGTCAGCGCTGATTTAATGTCAAATCATAAATAAGATATTAATTGAATCGTTCGCTTAGACAACATTATCCTCAGACTCATTAATGTTCTTTCCAATGTAATTAATTTCGCTCTCTAATGACACTGAGATGATTTTTCAAATGCTTGATCTGGTTAAGGGGAAAAAAATTGTATTGTCTATTGTCAAAAGCTTTGACGATGTTTGTTTTACATATAAGGATGCATACAAGGAATGGAATGGGACGTCAACGTTCCGTTATAGTTGACGCAAAACTGTAATTACAAGCTGCAGTTAATCATATGTGCTTTAAGCCGTCTCGCCGAAATGTCTTGAATTCTGTTCAATTGTCACGTTTAATATCTCACAACGAGTCCGCTAATTACCAGGCTATTATTCCATTAGCTTTTAATTAAAGCTGCAGTTGTACACGAAAGAGATGAAATTTGCATTTCTTTGATCGTTTTTTAAATGCTTTTACTCAATTGTATTTCATTGTTTTTCAAACAATTAAATTTGCTCTCATTCATTCAAGAACAACAAACATCACAAAAGGAAAATTGTTTGTCACACAACTTTTAATTTCTTTCAAATTTTTAATACGAAACAAATTTCGCGGTTAGCCAACAATGAACGATTAATAATTTTTATCGATAAATGGAACTTTTTTCGTTTGTTTATGTGTTTCACTTTCTTTGTTTCTTTTCTTAATACATTCATTGTGTAATTAAAATAACTTGAACAGTTTACGCGATCAAACTCCAAATCCAAAGTTTAGCAACAATGAATAGTCTGATCCGGATATAATTTTACCGATACGCAACTCTTTGTTTGCGGCATAGTTATGCGGTTACAATGCTTGTATACCGGTACCTGAACAGGGTTTCGCAAAGTATATCAGCTACACGTGCAAAATTTGCGCGTAATATGCTGCGGCCGTCTGTCGACCAGCTGCGCAGTAGTTATTCGAGAAATTCATTCCCTTGTCAAAAAAAAGGTCCTTTTTTGCACTCGATCACGGAACCGACATTACATATACGTCTCTTTCGAAGAAAACCAAATTAGTCTCAAAGCACAGTCAATTAAAATGTCATAATTGCCGAAAACCATTGTGTTTCTGCCAAAAATGTATTCTCGGTTTAACAGAGGATCATAAAATAAAAAAATCAGCCCGAAATTACGCTCGAAAAAAATTTGCAAAAATGTTTATACTAAGTAGAAAGTTTTGATATGGAAATTTCAATGTCAAGAATGAACCATAAAAATGATATTAAAATATCCAAGTAATTAGAAAGCAATGTTTATTAATTAATCAAATATTTAATTGATTTTGTTTAATATAAAAAGGCTTCGTTGAGTATGACAACTTTCATCGAGATTACATTGTTTCGAATTTCATGATCGAGTATCAAATAAATGTAAAAATAGGTGCACACCGGATTGATTTATAAATAAATAATCACTACTACTGTGCACGTTTGTGACTTTCATCGAGTTCCAGTTATGAAGATTAGCCTGATTGACTTACTCATCGGTTTTCTCGTTTATTCAATGTGACTCGATGACGTTCCACTTTATTACTCAGCATCGCGAAAATTTTTTTTTTAATATCCTTGTCCCTCGAGTTAACGAATTCTTTTGCAATGCATCATGTATTCAGTTACGTCTTCGGTTGTATTGCACCGTGACACGTGACTTCTCTTACTATACTCATTATATTCGTCGAATATGATTGTGCTCTGTGGCTTTTCCGGCTATGTATATGCAAATATTTTGCGAAATCAATTATGTTGTCAACTTATAAGGAAAAGTTCAAAATAGCCAAACAAAAACCGAACTCTTTAGCATAAATGTTATTTTTACAAGTGCGAGCAAATTCATAAATTATTATTTTTTTATTTTTCATTAAAAGAAAGTATTAAGGTATTGTCGTTTTCACGAATCAGTCTCTTCTTTTTATGAAAGTCTCATCGATTAATAGAGAGGCACTTTGGGAAGTAATTTCATGCATCTAATGTAAAATCGCTGATAACACGATAAAACAGATTACTTAATAAGTGGTTTTAGCTACATGAGTATGAATTTAGAAATCGCAATATAATTCATTGCCATCGCATAATACAATTTTTGTCTACTTATTTATTATTTTCCATGACTGTTAATTTTTGTATTTTATTTTCTCAATTAAACAACAACGTTAACCAATTGTCTTATAAAACTTTGTTATGTTAACATTTTTGTTTCTCGTAAAAGATTGTTACGAAATAAAAATTGTTTCATCTTTTGATCGTAATATTATTTTTCTTTCAGAATCCCATTGAGCGAAATGTTGAAGCACGTATCCATCTCGCCATGGCGTGGGCGAGCGGACAGCGTGAGTCTCGCATCCAGCACCGGCGCCAGTAGCTGTGGCAGCCCCACACCTGGAGACACTCCGCCACCCTCCAGAGCATCTTCCTGTGCATCCTTAGCACCTCTCACAGCCCTTTCGAGTTTTTCCCTCGCGGAAAACGCACCCCGGCAAGTGAGTACTCCGACTTTAATTAAGCCCGCCGTCTTTGTTGCAAGTGTTTCAAATTGTCGTCCAAATCATTCCCTTAAACACTCTTGAAACGAAGAACAAAAATGAAATTAGCATTTTACAACATTGAAAAACGTTAACATTTTAAAACGTAACATTTGCATTTACACGGGAATACAAAAAGTGTTTTGTGATTCCTTTGAAAACAGGAAACGTACAATTTGTATGACTCCGAGCATTTGCGCTCGATTTTTTTTTTCTGAACATTTTTCTGATTTTTTTTTTGTACCGAGGTCATTCGTAAAGTTCTCGTGAAACGGAAACAGAGACGTCAAAGTGGAGAGTTGCAGATCATAGTGAAGAAGATAAATAGTCGCTTCACAATCTAACTTCAATCAAATATGAAAAATGTATCGGGAGAGGGAAACACAGAAGTCGTAATCGTATCTCGTCGATAACCCTATTATCGTGCACTTTTTCCTGCCAACCAGCGATAAAACCGTCTCGTAATTGCGCGCTTTTACTCTCGCAGTCCCAGCGTGCATCGTAGGATTTTCATTCATAGAGCAAATCCCATTCATCGTATCGAGTTGCGGCCGAAGAATCAAGGTGAAACAAGGCTGTTTCCTGTACGCCTTTTTTCATTCCTTAATTATAATAATCTCTGCGAAACTTTATCTTCAAAAGAGGCGATCTCTCGTTTCGTGTCGATTTTTATCCAAGAGTTATCCACAGTTGGGCGCAAATCGCGAAAATATGCACTCAGTTACTCAACGATCCGGGATTGTGCTGTGATTTCTCACGCTTCGCGTAGTAGTGTTCCCCGGGTGTCGCGCATCATGCGGTTTCGTGTCCCTTTTGCCGGCGCAGAAACACGATCCCCACGAGAACCTCCCGCCTCGGGGTCGAAAACACTTTGCGACACTTATACAAAGTAATACCATGTGTGTCCGGGCAACAACACTGTACATATTCTTTTCTTCCAATTTTTTAATTTCAATCATAATGAAATTTTTTTCTGAAAAAAATAATGTCATTAGTTTTTGAACATTTTATTGGTTTTCTAATTGAGGAGAACATTTTAAAATGTCCAAAAACTGTATACGAAATATTTTTCCAAATGATTTTATCCGAACTTTTTGCGTCTTAAAAATCTATAGGGTAAAATGTTTTTTGTATATAACTGTGGAGGAAAAAAGTTTCATCCCATCTAAGGGGATTTAAACAAACAAAAGAGAAAACAGGTTTCATTAAATCGCCTTGAAAAAAAGGGGGAAAAAATAACACTTGGCAAAAACTTTTCGCACACATGTCTTTCAAGCCGAACTTCTGTTTACACGAAATGCGGCTTGTGGTTTTCGTACGTTCCTATGCATGGAAATGTGTAAACATTTCCTTCAAACCCCTTCCGAATCGAAAAGTTTTGCTCTCTTTTGAAGATCCACTTTCGTGAAACCAATTCATTATTTGTATACACGCTTCGGGAAACAAGGAAACAAGAAACACTCGCGTTTCATCACACAGTGAGTTGTAAGTGACGAAACGAAGTTTTCGGGAGAAAGAATGCGAAAGAAAAAAAAACGCATGGACAGGCAAGAAAAATACCGAGAAAAAACAAAAGCAGATGGCGGTGCAACAAACGAAAAGCTTCTGATTTGAGGGGAAAAGTTCGGTGGCTGCGCATCCGACGTGGAAATGAGTTGAGTGTTCGTCTGGGAGTCGTTTTTATCAAACAGGGAGAGAGCTCTGTGTGAGAACTTAGCTTCTCAAAACGTCGCACATCGAGGCCGCTGAAAAAATTGATGTATCGCGCGTTAACGGCACTGCTACTTCTCGCATTTTTTACATTCACGAAAAAACAGTCGACGCATTCCAACGATTAACCTGAAATTAATTGAATGGTGTGTACATAACTTAATATGAAAGTTCAAGTTCGCTTCATTTATTGTCTCTTTAAAAAAATGAAAATTTATGTTTATAATTCATTTCCTTACGTTGGTTACGTCGTCTCTTAGAAATATTCAGATTCTGTGCATTTCTTAAGTCTATAGGAAAGCTGTTGATTAAGTTGAAATTTGTATACAATAAACTTCTCCGCACTATACCTGAGTCCGTTTAAAAGGTGAAACAATGTTATTAATTTGTCGTGTAATCCACCCGAGCGTATTTCTATTACTTATAAATTATTTTATTTTATAAATTAAATTATTTATAAATTAAAATCAAAACATTTCGCTTTATTCAGTCGTCAAGGGTTAAAAAGTTATGTGCGTCCCACATATCACTATAATGAAATGAACTGAATCAACAATAAAATGACATATTTTTAATTTCTTTTCCAGTTATTTATTTCTAAAGTATGAAACTTATGACATAAATATTTTTAAACGGAAAATATTTTTACGGTGTGGCAGATTCCGTAACACAATGATTAAAAACCGTTTTGCAGTAACCATGATTTAAGCCAGGGAAATCGCCCAAAATCAAAAACTCTAACGGGATTTCATTAATCATAGTAAAAATTTCTTTGATAGTTAAAAAAACAATTATTAACAAAATGGCAACCTTGTAAAGTTTAGGAACGAATTTTTCGCATAAAAAATTAGACTTTAATGAGCTGTGAAAAATTGAATTTTGAAAAAAAACAAACGAACAAGGACTGATCTGTATATTTATTAATAATGTAATAATATAAATCTTTGGAATTTGTTTGTAAGTTTTTTAGAATTGCGATTTTTGTTGACAAAAAAGTAATCAACAAATAAATAAAATCAGTTTTTATAATAATAAACATAACGTTATTTTTCTCTATTTTTACCTCTAACGATATTGTTTTCAAAAACTAGTCCGGATTGTGAGGATTTTCATAACAGAAGTCGATAGCTCGTAATGTAAAGATTATTATTATAAAACAAACAATTATTATTTTTAGACCTTTCAATATTTTGCTATAACATCCTTAATATCTAACGAGCTCATTAATCATTAGAACCTTTGAAGAATCGAGTTGGCAACGAGCCGAAGATTAATGAGTACAATTCATCCTCGCGAAGCGTTTGTTTTCACTTGAACAAAAGAACAATCACAGTTTTATCGTTAAACATAATTGCGACCTAACGAGTTTAATTGAACGAGATAGATTCGTCATTCCAGAAGCTATTCTCACGGCAATCCCGATAATTCGACGCCGGTGTCTCTGATAAGATAAGAATGAAAGGCTGCGCTTCGCGTCCGATTAAGTTATTACCTCGCGAATTACGGCCGATATGTAGTTATGCGAAATCCGGTTTTGCCAACTCGATTAGCGTCGCCCTTCTGCTTATATACCTCTACAGTTCCCGCTCCACTAAATTAATTCATTAGCTCCCGGACTGATAATTTGGAAGTGATTTTTTTAACGGGACTATGATTTTATACAGTTTATCTCGCTACCGATTGGATGGGCATAAAAATATTTTTTTTTCCAATTAAAAACATGTTTCCAAACTTTTTGATAGATAAATGATAAATGAATTTGCACATTTTTCCCGCCTAGCAGAAATATGATCTTTCGATTGGTGTGCAAACCAATCAGGGATGTAATTACAAAAATATATCCAGTCGTTTTTCATTTCATATCTTTGAAAATACTTTTCTCATTTTAGAAAAAGAAAAAGTAAAACGGGGATTCAAAAGGATATTTTTTAGTTACAACTCATTACACTCTGGCTTTTCTAATCGATTAATCCGTCAATAGCAATTGCATCACATGAACGGGTAGCTCAAGGATGGGGTTCGTTCCGCATTTAAGAACAGCAGGACCTGTCCCTTGCAACATCCGGCGCGACGGCCCATAATTCCGGTCTTCTTGTGCTCGGCTACCTAGTACGTGCTTTATCCTTTCCTTGCTATTAAACCAAACTTGGGCGGGGAGTGGCCTTGACTTACACAATACACACATTTGTACACATCTGCATTGTTTATAGGATTTACTCACGGGAACAAAACAAATTAGCAAGTTACAGAAATCAATCTCTGTATACCATCAGAGATTTGTTATCGCAGGGCAATTTTTGTTATTAGTGAAAAAACTTAAATGCAAAGAGTTTCAAAAGTCATTTTAAAAATTAAGTGACAAAAATAATTACAAAATAAAGATGCATGAAAATGTATCTCTGCAATAAATATTAACGGTTTTAAAATAATATTATTTTGGCTCGTTAAAAATGAATGTCGTATTTATCTCCATAGTATATATAAAGTTTTAAAAGAAAGATCATCGAACTCATATATATGTGTTTAAATCCCAAAAAGATAATTGAAACAAAACCTCTGATTCATAGTAGAAAAAAAACTCTTTAACAACTCAATTCTCTCACTGTGTCTATTAGTCAAGCTTTTTCGTTTCAAGATCGTCTAACGTGACTATAATTAACCGAAATACAGAACCGTGTGAAATTTCCGGTAATTTAAAAATCGAGAAATGGGGAATTGTCGAGCCTGATTCAGGAAGAGGGTTTAATTGATACGAGTTTCCGGATTAATTTCATTGTTTACGGAAGTAGGAAGTGTTGGTCAACTACTGTGTCGCCTTAATTGTACGACAACCCGCATATTCGGAGAGGTGATTTTCAATGTTTCAGAGACCCTGAGTTGATTCATGTATCGGTGCCCCCATACTCTTCAGCTCACTTTTTCTTCTTTGTTTTGAAATAAAGGAAAACTTGAAAAGCAATCTCATCTTCACGTTTGTCGAAACAAAATAACATGAGTTTTGAAATTTTCTGGAAAATAAATAAATAAGATCCACAGCTGGTCCACGCACTTGCGGTATCAAGTTCCGGGCAGATGGTGTACATCAGTTATTATAATGACGACGATTGCGACATTAAAAAATATTCGCGTATAACATTACTGTTCTCCGAGTTTATTTACATCGGCTTTGAATAATAAATAATAATACGTTTTGATCGGCTCACAATAAACAGGACAGGGTAGGTGGAGCTGTCTGCAGGGCCCCATGTGGCCAACCGCGCGACTACAGAAAACACTCGCGCCTTTATTTCTTTTTGTTCTTCATTCCTTACAATGCAATTTCGTGAGCGCTGCTCGTAGATACGAGGTTTCGTGGTTTGTGACCCTTTGTACACCCCGAATGCAATCTTCGACAGCCCAAATTGTGGCTTTTAAAATACGATTCTAAATCGTGAGGGATGGCAAAAAATTTGCCCACTTAAATTTGGAAAAAAAATTATTTTATCGCGAACAAAATCTTTAAAGGGAAAAGATTTCGTTTCATTTTTTATTTTAATTTCGCGAAATCTATCAATAGTCATTTGTAAAGCTCATGTTTGGTATTAGGATTATTTTTATGTAGCCCGTACCAAAATTGACAATTATATTTTTTTACTATTTTTAAATAATTTAATATATTATACAAGTATATAAAACGATTCAAAAAATCAGCGTATGAAAATACTTATCGTAGAGTTAACAAAATAATAATAATTAGTAATTATATGTAGTATACACAGTACCCTCACAATCGAAAATATATTCACTAAAATATAATTTAATGTATACTCATTACTGCTGCTTTTCATAAATTTTTTATATAAAAATATATTTTATTTTATATTTTATAAATTTATATAATGGAATTTATACAAAAATATATACAAAAATATAGTCATTATTGCCGGAATATATTTTACATAGAAAAAAATATATTTTTTTTATATTTCCAAAATATATTTTTTTTCCGTGAGGGATAGACCGACCCCTCAAAGCGATTCGTAACCCTACGAGTGATTTAAAGAAGAATGCTAATTTTAGGTGTCGTTTTGAACTTACAAGCACGTTCGGGTTCGATCGAAGGAATCAGGCCGTAATCTCACGTTTACTTAGCGCCATTTTTCAGAAATTCTCTACAATATGTCACTCGAGATAATTATTTAACTCCTGCTCGTCATCATCATCAATCTCTGATCGCCTTTTAATTTATTCTTATTTTACTCTACTCATTATTCTATATAAAACTTAATATAAAATTTTATATTATAATGAGAGGAAAAATTGTATAGAAAATGAATGAACTGTACAGTAGAGAGTATATAAATATTTGTCTGTGATCGATATTTATGAATTGAACAAAAATTAACTTATTGTTCTAATAAGCGTCTTTTATAACCAGAAAAATTTAACTGTATTTTTGTTTTCTTGTTCAATGATCAAAAAACTGAGTGAAATCTATTGTTTTATCGGGAGATATTGTAACAGCAGTAAAATTTCACTCATGAAATTGAAACGCAGGCATAAAAGAGACACAACTCGTTGATCTGGATAACGAGCAATGATAATCCAAAGAGACCGGATGAATCGTGCGAGTGTTCGTAGGTGCGTGAACAGCTGATGGGATAGCGTGAATAGCGAGGCAAAACTGTGCTACTCGAACCCGATCGGACGGAAGTCGCACGTACGAGTAAGAAAGTAATATTCCGTATTAATTTGCACGGCGCGCGCAATTTTGTGATGAGCCACTGTATTCTTAATTATGTATTCGAGCGACGATCATGCGAGGCTTACATCTGTGTTAACAACACATACTTACATTTCTATGCGGCGTCTCTCGCTCGATTCCACGCATACCTGATGCGACGATAAATATTTTTATGCTAAGTAGCCGATGATAATTGTGCTCGTACACTCGTAAACTATCAAATCCTGCTACGAAATGTTTTATGCGATTCTCGAATCAACGTTTTGAGTTTTAATTGTTGGGTGACAGGGAGAAAGACAAACTCACGTGTTTTCATGAAATTGTTATGTATTGTTAATTTATGTATCTGAATGTTGATAATTATATTTTGGTTGCACACATTATTATGTTCGAAGGGAATCGATAGGAAGTGTGTTTACTGTTTTATAAACTTTCCCATGATAACAAAGTTTGAACTCACTTTATTAAACATGATGAAACATATTTATTGAATATAATTTTTGTTTTATTTTGTTTTTTGTTTGTTTTATTAATAGTAGATAAGTCGAAGTCAGTCTCTCTTATCTTGATCTGAAATCTTTCAGAACGAAAAATTGTAGAATAAAATAAATAATCATCCGATATGATACTCTAATATAAAAATAGAAAACAGTTTATTCAACAGACAAACATTTATTTCCATGGGTTAAGTCGTAAAAACGGTTTTAGGTGACCCTCTGAAATGACCCAAAACTCTCGAATCTTTGATATAATTGGCGTTCGTTGAGTCAAAATTTATTTATCTTGTCTTGTACATATTAGTAGAAGTGATAAAACCCACCGAAACCAAAGGATTTCAGTCAGACGTGTCAACATGAGTCTAACGATAACAAACGGACACACGAACGAGCTTCAAAAAGTTATCGCGATGGATCGTACGTTATCTTTTGAAATTTGATTTTTTGATACAAGCGCTCTGATCATTTTTGATCAAAATTCATCCGAGATTAAAAAAAACGTGAATGTTTAAATCTACAGCTTATTTGGTACGATTTATATTTAGTTCATGTGTCTTGTTTTCAAGTCCAAAGTGGACTTGTTTTGTTTTTAAATGGTATTCATGACCTTACAATGGAATTGTATTTTTTGAGTTTGTATTATCGACTTAGGCGTAATGATAGGCACGGCGCCAATGTCGTATCTGCTATTCATGTAACGGGTGTCTGTGGCGAATAAGCCGCTCGATTAGCCCAAACGATCATCGTCCTCAAAAGCCTATTATTATTTATTAGTACGCCGGAGAGGGTCTTTAAAATACGTCGCGTGAATAAAAAAAAATTTTTATTACTCGGCTTTATTTCTCGCAGAGGGCTCTGTGACAGAAAATACTGGGAAAACGTTTGCTCTCTCTCTCGATGACATTCAAAAGTGTATACGGTATTCCAAGTGCCTAATGTGGATCCATTATTCACGATTTATTCGTGTTGTTGACCCAATAAATGACGGATGTAGAGTATTTTGGTGCTCCCGAGCCCGCTTCAGAACCTTCCACTTCACCAATAAACTTCAATAGCAGCTCAGAGGGAGACAGGCAGCGCCGAATGAAACAAAAAAAAAGAACTGCTCCAAATAACATAAATTTCAATCAGCGTCAAATCGTCGGATTCCTGTCGAATAATTGAGCGCGACTAATTTCGGGGTGCGTTTAAGCGGCATCCATCAACTTGCTTCTGCGGCGATTTTTCATGCGAAACCGCGCTCCAGGTGGTGTTGATTAAAGTGCACCAAAACTGATGAATAGTCAGACGCAAGTCGACGCTTTTACCGAGAGAGTTCCACGTTCCGCGGCTACTTCGGGAACAATTATATTTTTAACGTTGCAAATTGCAGCTGCGAGAGCGCATTTTGAATCGGCAGTCCGCGAATGTAAACCGACAATAACTTCCGTTTGGCGAATCGAGAGAAGCCGCCGCGAGCTCCTGTTTTACGACGAATTTCTGAAAATAAACTAAACGACCCTCAGCTGGGCGAGCTAATTTCCTTCCAGACACTCGTCCAAACAATCCCGATCGCCACTTTGTAATCTTGTGTTTGCTCATTCCACCGGTTGTTCTTCTTACCTCTTGAAGAAAAAAATTATATAACCGATTGCAGCTTCGTTTATCTTCGGCAATTGCGAGAACGATTGGAATCTGTTTGCTCCGCACGTATCGCGCCTCAAGGTGATCCGTTCGAGATTGCTGTCGCCTCTGGTTTTCACAATGAAAAATTCGTAATGCACACGGAAAGTCCCGGTCGCACTTTCTCTTTAATACTAATTACCCAAATCCGGCTGGTATTTAATAACATAACGCGTCATTTTAATAATTCACGAAACCTGTTTCCACGCTGTAAAAAAAAGAGGTGATGCAAAATGTTTAGGAACACTCAAATATGCGCTTTTCTAATAAGTACGTCCTCGATAAATAATAATTAAGACTGTTGCAACATTTCCAACTTGACATAATGAAATCTAATTAAATTTTTTCACATTTCATTCACATTTATTTTCTCGTTTCATTTTTTTGCATTGTTTTCTTTTCTCCTAACCATATAATAAAAAAAGAAATCGACCTTGTTTAATGATATAATAAACATGTAAAAACGTGTACCAAATATATATGGTTTTGAAAATTTGTTTGATTTTTATTGAACAATGGATACAATTTTTTTCAATCTAATTTTCTTTCTTTTTGGCGTCTCGTCAATTAGAAGGTTAATTGCACCAACTAATAAGCCTTTATCTAAAGAACTCCAGCCGACCTGCTATAGTGCCGAGGAACAGAGTGTATTCCAAGAAGAATGTTTTCCGTCTATAACTACTGTTATAGGTGAGGTGATAAACGTATCTGATTGCGGTGGCATTGTCAGGGCATAATTAAATTAATAACGCGACCCAGCGGGATGAAAGCGCTGTTGTTTTTATCATAAATATGTATGCTCGCTTCTTTGTTCGACGAAATATTGAACGCGCGGTGTGGGTTTTCTCACTTCCGGACGACCGTGCAAAAGCAGACTTATACGGCAAGCTCGACACGACTGTGCTTTGCATTATTCATGGAAACCCGTTCGTGCACCTCAGATAACACGCCCTTGTCACAATCTTATCGCTCGTGCGATGTAGCAACGTCCCCACTCACGTCACGTGTTTCGAGCCACCAAGCCGAGCTTTAATGTAAACGTTTACAACTGCAGATACAGTTCCTTATTGACGTGATTTACAATTTGTTTCGATCAACAATACAATACAATATTTATCACATGCCTGGACAAACAGAATCATATGGTGATGCATCTATGTTGCTTATTATTATACTTACCCAGGAAAAAAAGGTCTGATCAGACCTAGAAAATGAGTAGATCTGATTGAATTCAGGAAAATTTTCATGTCTGGACAGATTCAGTTAGAATAAGTCATGCATAATCAGACATGGAAAATTTCCTGAATTCAATAAGATCTACTCATTTTCAGGATTATTTCCAGGTCTGATCAGACCTGGACATTTTTTTCTAGGTATATATGCATCTCATATTGGTGCATATATATCTGGATAAACATATTAATATTGTGTAAACTTATTATGGTCTGTGGTATATATGAGCATATATGTGACCTCTATGTACATACATATAAGTGACATATAAGTTGATTTTTGCATATAAGTAATCGTGTGACATCAAGACCCTCAATTTCAGCGAATCCTTAATCTTCATCGTGGACATTCACGGCATAACTTGGGTTTAGTGATCTCGTCACACGAACAACAATATCAGAGCGCCGGGCTTCTGCATAATAGAGCCGGATGTGAGTGTTCCACACACGGCATCTGCCAGGGCTGCTAATAAACGCGCGCGTGTTGGTTGAAAAACATGCGCGAAGTGAGTCGGGCGAGTTGTTCTCGTTTAAAACAATCAACACAAAAGGAAGGCCCAATTATACAACCTCCATCCGGACGGTCAAAGCCTTTACATATATCCCAGAGAAATATCGGACTGGTATATTTATCGCAATTATATCACAATTGGCTCATCGCGAAAAATTTTATGTCGCTGTTCTTGGAATTGCGGCGAGAGGTGCTCGGCATCGGTTGCACGAAAATCTCTAGACTGACAATGAGAAACTAAACGAAAACAAAGACAAGTTTGTGTATCCATCGAGTGGAAAAAAAGGTCACCTTAGGTGTCGCGGCCATCCTGCAATTACTTTAAAAGGCCCCATCCTGATAACACAAAGATTGTTCCGTGTCGTTAGCGTCAAATTAGGGTTACGAGTCGTAATAAATGTCACAATTGTCATCATGACGAGTCGCATTTTGTTCGTAAACATTTCATCGGATAAAACAACGGACAGAAATAACTCCGGGGCGAATTAGTATAACCCCAAGGGGGAATTTATTTCAATGGTTGACTTTTTTTAACGCCGAGAAGAAAGAGAGCGAGATAAAAACACTGTCCGCAGTTGGAATAACACCGAGGCGCATTCTTCCGTCACTCGAGGTGCGCAAGCTCGTATCACAGACGGGATGACCGATGTGCGAACGACCGTTTGCGATCTGTCGGCGAGGGTCACGGGCTAGAATCGGAGGATCGTGTTTCGGGTAGAAACGAGTATCCCACAGCTGTTTCCTCTTGCAGTTTTGAAGGGCACGCGCCACAACCAGAGACCATCGCCGCGTACTCCCCCGCAGGACACTTGAGCAGGATCAATTGTTCCAACAAACTTTTATCCTCGTATAATACAAAGCAGATGCAAATCAAAGAAAAAACTTTCAGGGTTTTCTTCTGTTTTATTTAGAGGTCCCAGTATCTGTTGCCGCGACCACAGCGCCGCACGAAAAAAGGACCTTCCCTGCAAGAAAAAATGTTTTTATCAGCAACTCAATGTTCAAAAGTAATCTGCTACAGAAAGTTTCCAAAACCATGAAATTTCTCAACTCGCATCTTTTAATTGTAACAATTTTTTATTATTATGAAAACAGAAATTTAAACCTTGTCAACTTTTATTGTACATTTGTTAACTTGAATTAAAATGAATAAAAGTATATCTTTTATAGTTTAATATACTTTCTTAATTTGAAAAATAAAAAATTTAGAACAATCATCCACGTGGATTGGAAACCTGGGCGTGAATTGGATACACCGGCAGGATCTCGAAACCCTAGAAAACGAAATTTCATTCTTGTGCCAAAAGACCCGCCATAAGACGCCAGATGGGTTAGGATGTTATGATTGCAGGAAGGAAGCATCCAAGTATGACGGTGCTTCAATAAACTAGAACCCAAGAGTCGGTATAAGATGAGGGAACGTGCCCGTACCATCACGTGCCCTCACTTTTTTGTCCTCGAATCCATGACCGGAAGTGGGTGTCAATTGTTGGACTCGTCGAACACCGTCTCGCTGTGTGGTCTTGGATAGATCACCACCCGGTACGAACAATCGAGCAAAGGCCTCTCCGATCTAATTAATTACGCAACGCATATGCATATTCGTCGCCAATTGTCTCTTTCGTTCGTTTCGAAATGAATCGCTTCCGTGGAACAATGCGTTATCAGAATGTAATTATGTAACTGGCGCGAGCGTTAACCCGGAAAAGAGCGAACGAGGCGTCGATTGGCTAAGCATTAAATTACCGCTCGTGTGCATTGCGCTACCTCGATAGATGATGTGCTGCAAACCCAATTCATTCCATTATTTTCTGGATCGTCGCATCGTCCACATTCCATTTCAACTCGGATAAACCTACTTGATCAATTGACGCGGCACTTCGAGGTTCATTAGAGAGTGCCCGATGTCAATTCCAATTTCTTCATCTACCTCTAATCCATTTAATAACAATTTGTTACACTTTTCTTTTTGCATCAACAAGCTTTACTTCGAACGAAAATTGTCTATGCACATTTGGATATGCAAAACGGAAGTTCGTAATTTAATTTAAGATTTTTCTAGTCGTTGAAATGAGTCTGAATCTGAATATGACACAGTTGAAAAAATGGCGCAATTACAAAACGATATGCAAAACACGGAGACATACGTAACGTTATCTGATGTAAAAGTTATGGTATCAAATGGAATAAGTAATAGCACCTAAGTGGAGAGTTACTCAATCTGTGATATCCCGGTTAGTTATCCGTGATTATGTAAACCGGACCGTGCGACGGAACGTGGACAAAAGGCCTGTTCGTAAAACTGACACGCGAGAGGCGACGAGGTGCATTCAGCTTTTGTGAATTATGCTTCATTGGAGGGAAAAACGCTTCATCCTCCAGATAAGTGGCAAACGTCCCAGGCTTTCATAATCTATTGTTCTTGGCGGGAAAGTGCCGCGCGAAAGTACAAACCCCTAGCGGAAATCAGTCCCGAGGATGACTTTGCGAACCAGAGGTTGATTCCATTTTTGTGGGAATCAGAGAGAGTGCGCTTTATATCAGAATTAGGGGCTTTCTCTTTGAATTCGAGTTACGCATCGAATTGTAGAAGACACCTCTTTCCCAGGCCTGGTTAATCTATTTAACGTTGTTGAACAACCTTGCTGTCATTTGGTCTAATTTTCTTATAACGATTTTCAAGTACCGTTAATGTATTTAATTTAATTTCATTTCATTTATAATTTCGCGGGCGTATTCCTCTATTCATTAAAAAAATAAAATGTAAGCCCCATAACTATCAATTTAAAAACACTTTTTTGATAGAAATTTTTGAAATTCGATTTGTACACGGCAAAAAAATGTGTAATAATAAATCTCAAATTTTTTACCAAACTGTTTCATATAGCAGTGATATAATGACAATTTGATAGAAATTATCAAACTGTTTGGTAAAAGTTATATCCAATTTTATAATTTTAAAAAATATTTTGCAACGTCGAAGCAAGGCTCTTCTATTTTTATATTTCTTTTTATTTGAAATTTTCTTTGTAAATATTTGCCGATGGGTGGAATTGAACTCGGATCCCCGCGCGCGCGAAGCCTGTCCTGAGTCCCTGATTGGTCCTCCTCGTAAATCGTGGTGTAAGAAGGCCTATATAAATTGCATTTGAGAACCTAACCTAAAAGTTTGTTTGTGTCGCCCGCACGTTGGTATACAGCGCACATTTTTATCAAACACTTGAGTAAAATTTCTAAAACTCAAAATACTTTTTATTGAACACTCAAATAAAAATTATAAAACTCTAAATAATTTTTATCACATGTTGTATAAAATAAAAAACGAATTCAATAAAAATCAACAAAGTAGGCATTTTATCACTGCTTCATGATACAGTGTTTACAAAAATTTATAAATTATTATTACAAGTTTATTATTACTATTATAAGTTTTCTTGTCGTGTATTATATTATTTGGTCAAGTTGTTTTTAGAAAATAAAAGCATCACCAATCACAAAGCATGATCATCCATGGCTGTTGTAAGCAGAGATTTGTCTAGTGGATTGATGATAGTGAGTCTTATCAACGCCGTCAAGGGATTCGCCGATAGAAGATAATATATAGTTTGATATGAAATATGACGAAATGAAAGACACCCGATATTATCTCTCTGTCGACGGCACAGAAATAAAGCATACGATTCTGGTACTTTTGGTGTCGTCTCAGGTTATACTTGCTGAGCTCAGTCTTTGTCCTCTCAGGAAAAAGTCATAGCAGAACAAACTCTCTTTGCCGCTTAGTATTACATCATGATACTCGATCTTCGACCGTTGTTTCACCGATGCTTGAAATTCAATCGACTTTTTGTTTATAAATGCACGTACAGCTACGGACCACCTCGCGGACAAGATCAATATTCATTGAGGTTTGTTTTATTTAAACTCATTGTATTCAAAATTAAAGTTCAATGGGTGTCACCGCATCAACGTCATACAGAAAATGCAAAACCTTCGCAAACTTCTGTTTGTTATGATAAACACAGTATTTTATTTTTAGCACTCGGAACACATCCCATTATCTAATTTTGGAACCTGAAAAAAAATGAATGAAAAAGTCGTTCATTTTTCAAACTCATTTGAATTCTCTGTCAATCAGTTAGATCTTCAAATTGATCGGGAAGCAAATCCGTCGAAAGTTTTCGTCCCAACATTTCTTCGCGATTAGCATACTGGATGGGTGAAACGGTTGTCTGCGTGTTTTTTAAAGAGTCGTCGAGATTGTTGCGGGGGAGTTTTTGTCAGCTAAGCGCAGCTTTCTCGACACCGGAAACTATCTGAACACGTGCTCGATGCAGGCAGAGCCTCACGGCACCTGAGACTTTGCCAAGAGGGGAACGAGTACCAGCTGAAAAGCATAGGCTGTGCGTGTGGATGCTGTCGCCACGTACGAAAGGGCATAATGGGGAAACATCTTATTATGCAAAAAAGTTTCCCGTTCGGTTTTGTAACCCGCGCGATGCCAACGCTAAAGTTGTTGAGTGACGCACGTCCACCGAGACAAAAATCGCTCCAACGAAACTCATCTGCGAGCCATTGTATTAAAACGTTTTTGCTTTTTAAATTCTTCATTTCATTTTTTATTCATTAACTTTTTTATGTTAATTGTCTTCCGGTTTTGCCTTACAGGCTTTCCTTCGATGGACCGAAGTTTATTTATTTTCCTTTGTTCCTCTGTCAATTTCCTGGCGAGAGTTTATTTTCGCTCCCTTTGACACATTTTATAATCAAATAAGACACGTATTTAACGGCATGTTTTTCTATCAAAAATTGTAACGCTAGTCGTATAGTCGGTGAAAATGTATCTCGTAAAACGTTGATGTTTTGACAGCGCTGAAAGAGACGCTATAGACTTTACGGTGGGTGTTTACGAGTTAGTTTTAATATCCATTAAAAATCTCCTCGAATGGCATATGGTGTCGCGCATCGCTGGACCCGGTTGCGCCAATTTTTTTGTGTCCCTCCGCCCTTCTTTTTTTTCCGTCGTACACCGCATCACAAGAAATTTTACCGGATGCCTCCCGTATCATTTTTACAAAGTCCTTTGTAATCTGGTGTGTCTACTGGCTCATGTTTTATCTATCATAACAATTTATACGCGTTTTTCTGCAACATTCCATGCAATATTTTTAATAACTTTTTTTTTTATTTTGTTCTTACTGTATTTGTTATATTATTCAATGTTTCTCTTTTTAATTTGCATCATGGGACAATGAGGAAAAAAATTTCACAATTTTAAGGGCTTTCCAAGAATTTAAATTGGCTTTACAGTTAATAGCCCGCTCGGAATGGTGGTCGTATTTGAATTCCTGGACTGTGCGGAGCATCTTTGCAGCAAATGTGCTCGTCTCAATCTATGAAGAAATCATTAAATTATCCTGTCCTCCTCCTTCATTAGCCAACTCCATTTAATTGATCGACTGAAAGGTAGGGCTCCCACAAGAGTTCAGTTTTAAAAAGCTCCGTGCTTTTTTTTTCCCATCTCAATGCAGCAGGTTGCTGCACATTGTGATCCCATCTTTTCTTTCTTGAGTCGGAGAGAAATAAACCGTAAGAAGAGACTGGATCTCTTCGAATTACATTTCCTCCAGAATCATTTCCAAACAAATGGAAACGCTACGATTTTCCAAGTAAAACATAATCGTACTCCAAAACTGACGGAACTTTTATCTTACGCACTGACACTTGAACGGGTATTCAACGTGTGTACACAAAAATAAATCATGCAAGGCAAATATATATGGCCGCGATGGACAATGCCGGCTGTGAAGTATTCTGCCGGTCTGAAAGGTGTCTATTCTTTGATAGAACGCAGCCTTGTGGTGTTGCAGTCAGTTCAGTTTTACGCTTTCCTTTATGGGAACACTTCACTTTTATTGATGCTAGCTTTTTTGTCCACCTCGCGGCGCCATTTTTTGTCGTCTTTAAGTATTTTTGAATGAACCCCGGAGAAAATCAGTGCGATGAATCCATGGCGATATTAAAAGTTTGTTCTTGATTTATAATGGACGACACCGTTCGTATTCGTGTAGTTTTCATGTTGACTATTTGTGTCTAAAGGCTACGAATTAAGATGTCTATTTATTTGAATGGAGAAGACAATTTTGAGAACAGCCGAAGACAATGCACAAAAGTTTATTCAGTTTATCATAAAGTCTCTCACGTAAAGCTGTTTGATCTGATTCATGATGCTTATTCTTGATGACCGAGTAATAAATAATGATTTCATATTACACACTATGTACTCTCGTGACTAACTTGACACTAACTTGTAATTCAAGGTATGATTAAGTCTTAAGCCTAATTTGATGATTAATTGAACTATGCATGACTAATTCGCACTTACAATTTAGATTAATTGTCAATCATTGTTTAATGACAAAACTTGATCAAAACAATAAAATGATTACATCCGATATTAACAAAGTACAATTAACTCAATTAAAAATTACAATTAAGTTAAATTTTAAATTAAAAAAATATTTGAAATGCAAACAATTCGTCAAATTAGAATTAGAATAATTTTCAACTAATGCACAAATATTAAAATCTCGTTTGAAATGAATGTTTTTTAATATATCAGAATAGTTGTGAGCGAGGTTGTGAGACTAAGTAAAACATCAAAAATCACAGTTACCGCTAACTTTTTTTTTTGCTATAGCTGTAAACAAAAACTGAGAGCGGAAATGCGAGAGCGCGCGCATTTTGTCACAGTCGCGCTCGCATTAAAAATGGGATCAAAACTCGTCCAGTCATATATTTAGAAACATTTTGCAGCTCATTGGACAAATAATCTTTATGACAGAGTCACATGGCACACAAGCGACGCATAATGCCCTGTAAACATCCCTTTCGTCACGCGTTATCGAAACACGTGGACGTAAAACGGGAGCGCACGCGTGTGAGGGCGTGACGCGAACTTTCAAGGTTTATTTTCAGAATACACTAGCTGCTTTGCTCTTCGGCACGAAGGGTTGATATCTCGCTTTGAGGCCCGCGCCATTCTAGATAATTATGGACTAATTGTCGGATATCGCTGGACGTTTTTTTTTCGTTCCATCTCTGCGTGACACTGTCGCGTCTCTTTATTTTATCGAGGCCAGACAACACCCGCACTTCCGAAGTAGATTTTTCTTCACCGTCCAAAAAACACCCAGACCTTTTTTTCGTCCTGGAATAAATATAGAAGGCTTCAGTTAGTTATTAAAGTTTTTTTTTCAAACTGATGATATATTTTTGGCTTCATTTTCGGTTCGAATATTTGGGCCAAACAACAACTAACTTGACAAAAATAAAATGAATTGCAAAAATAGTTAATTTCCAATCCGAAGGTTTTTTTACATTGATAACAAAAAGGAGGACAAATGTATAAACATTTTTCTAACCAGGAAGCAATTATTCGACGTTTCTCATAAAATTATAAAATAGTACTAAAAATGCAGGCACAGATTGTGTCACATCGCATTGCCTAATAATTATTTATTTATCGAAGAATGTTTGAAACAAAACTTGCGCGACTGAACTCGTTTTTTGAAACACTTACAATTTCCTGGACTTTTTTTTACGGTTTAATGTTCCAAGAAGTCAAGTAAAACTGATGTTCTTTTATTTTTCAGACCACGATAAAAGTTTATGCAAACTGTTTGCGACCCGACATCGAATACAAAACGTTGAGCATTACTTTTGACACCACGTGCCAAGAAGTTGTGCAAAATTTGCTCAACAAATACCGAATGAGGCATCGGGACCCCAGGCTGTTTTACCTCACGATGGAGGTGACTGTCAGGAGGGCTAATGTCAGAACAGTTTTGCCCCTCGATGAGGATGCCCGACCGGCCGTCTTGCAGTCTTGCCATCCACGAGGAGATTCACGGTAACTAAAATTTAATGTTCTATTTAATTTTAATATTTTTTTATTTTATTTAAAATTTTATTTTTTTGTTTTATTTCAAAAATGCAATTGAGATATCCCGAGTCTTTTTCCAGCTGATGAAGCAATCAGATAATCAGATAATAAAAACATTATGTAATTTTTTGCATTTTAATTTTTAAAAGTAGGCAGAAAGGAAACATTGATCAGATTTTATAGTTTCATAATTGCGAATAAGAACACCTGTTGCATGATAAAAATTGTAAAAATAAAGTATAATTTTTAATAACAAATTATTACGAGCATCAGTTGGCGTGCCGGTGTCTTTTAAAGGGGTCTATCTAGCGTGTACGCCACATAAAATTACTATTATTCGTTTTTTTAACTCTACGATAGGTTTTTTTTATAAAATGGATTAAATTGTATATATTAAGTATATCAGAATCAAAAATATTCACGATACTTTTTTGTAAAAAAAAAAGGATTTCCACACGCAAATCCCGTTTTAGAATCCGTTTAGATTCAGTTTATATAATCCATACCAAAAACTTACGTTTTCATAAATAATCACTTTAAAAATTGTTTTAATTAAAAAAAATGTTAAAATGATTTGTTTTAAAGTTGTCAAAGACACTGAAAAGTGTCTTTAATTTAATACAAAAATATCCAGTATAAAACTGTCTGTCATAAAGGTAAAGAAAAATAATGAATATTTATCATTACATGTAGTCTACATACTAGACTGACCCCTTATGTCTTGCTAATATGATTGCACGTGATCATGAAACACTTGAATGGTCATAAAGTGCAACAAAAATTGAAATGATGAAAAATGGATAATATCAAACGTCAATCGAATAGATTTTTCAAATTCCATTTGTTTATGCGTTTGTTTGAACCGATCGGAATGGATGCTGATTAAAAAAATAAAACATCCCAGAACTTCCTTTACTTTCCGTTTCGATGCTTGATTTAAAAACAAAGTGCTTCGAGCTAAGACGAAAGACGCACTCTCTCGCAAGAAACAGCACTTTTTTATCAAACATACCAGCAAAATTATTTTAATAGTTTCAGAGAGACTGTCTCTAACGAGTTCTACCAGTTTCCATCTTTTTTGCTGACGTGCGATCGATTGCGATTTCCTTTCATTTCTCAAAACATTTAGGTACTTTTCTGAACATTTCCCTTAAGAAAAATTTTGTTTCCTTTCAGGTTCTCTCTTCAGACTAGGCGAGGAGGTCTTGTGAAGATTTACGACAGCGCTTTAATGTCCGGGGTAATTGTTTGTTTGTTATTTATTTAAAAAAAGTATACCTCAACGTTTCATCTGAAGCATCATAAAACTTTAGCTTGAGAACTATATTGTTACAGCTTTCTTGTGAAAAATTATAAATAAAATTAAAAGCGAAAATACCATAAACAGTTTTTGATCTAAATGAGGATACTAAACTTATTGAAAAGGAAGAATTTTTGAGTTAATATATTTTTTGTCCGTTTCTTTATAGTCCAAGTACAAAAGTTTGCTAGTGTCTGAGCGGACGACGGTGGACGAGTTGATCCAGATGCTATTAAGCTGCTATAATTCGAACGAACGAGTGGAACAATTTTCGCTGTATGAGGTGTGCGAGAGCGAGGAGTATCAGAGGAAACTGCATCCTGACGACTCTCCGCTCAAAGTCACGCAACGATGGACAAGCACGGACAGACACCTTCGTATCAGACGAAATCCAGACTACAATCCACATCGGCGGAAGGTATATCATACAAATTTCAAATTTATCATATTCACATTTAAACAACTAAAATTAAAATTAAAATTTCAACTAAATTAAAAACTAACTTCAAATTAAAGATCAAATTGATCACATTAGAAGTAAAATCACATTGTCATTAAATGTGAAATAAAAAATATGTTAAACATTTTTTTACTTTATAAACATATATATTTATTTGAAAGTTAATTTACCTTTTGTTTTCAATATTTTACAGAGTATGTGGGCATCAGATTCAAGTATAAGCGTGCAAATGGCCAGGCTACAGTTGCACAATGGTCATCCACATTTATGCAGTCATACAGTTAATTATAATAACAACCGAGACCACCATCGTAGCCAGTTGGTGCACAGTCACTGCAAACATCAGAACAACAATCAAAACAGCAACAATAATAACAACGTTATGAGCCAACAAATTGCGACTGTACAGCCGAAAAAATCGTTGCCCAAAAGCGTGCCATCCACGCCGCTGTCCTCGAAGCATGTATCCGCCTCCAGTTACGCCGACTATGAGAATTATCTCTTCATATAATTCGCATCAAAATGTAGAAGAAACTGACTTGAATCTGTGTATGAATTTCATGTAATTTATAATTGTCTTTGAATTCATATAACAAAAACAAATGTGAAATGTGATTGTCTGAGATTATGAGAGTTGTAGTTTTTTAAGTTGATTATTTATTAATGAAAAGATGTTTTTTTTTTCTTCTTAAAAGGTTCATAAAATTGTCACTGCCCAATTTTTTACTTAGAGTATGGTAGAGCGGTATGGTAGAAAGCGGATTGAATGGAATATATAAGTAAATTGGAATACACTTTTCAACTACAACTCATCATTTAATCGAAACTGATTATAAAGAGAAATGCAACGTTAGTCAATATCACATTGTATCGTACCAAAGGTAGATTGTATGTACTTCTAAACATATCTGTAGAACAAGATAAACAACAAATTCTGTACGTTTTTTTTCCTTATAGTCTAGTGTTCGTAATCATCGTATTTATTAAACCACCATTGTAAAGTACATTGTTTTTTTTTTATCTATTTTCGCGCAAACGTTCCTCGTCAGTCAAATTTGCGCAATTGCGTTCAGAGTCAACGTTTTGCAATCTGTATATTATAATTTTTAAGTGCGATTCGACGGCCTTTCAATTCTTATATTTTTTTCCCATCAGAAGCGGCAGCGCTTTTACCAAAGATTCGACGGAACTGATGGACCGAAAACTAGTCCACCAGTTCTCCTTAAATTTTATTATAATAATTGTAAAATGAATTCAAGCTTCTTGTACATTTTATCTGAATTCTATTGCGAGAAGATAAATATTTTTGTTAGTCTCTGAAAAATGGGGATACACATTTTTTTCTGTATAATTGTGTGTTGCGATTAAAATTAAATCCATCTGTAAATATGATTTAGATTATGATTTTGTACGCAAATAAAAGACAAGTGAATAATGATTTTTTATATTTTATTTCTCCTCCTTTCAAACTTAAGTTACATGGCTTCGAGAAACTTGAGTTACACTTTTTGTAATATAATATAATATAACATAATATATCATTTTTCGCTCTATTATATATACATAGTTATCAATAGGCAATAACAATTGATAATTTTTGTCAATTAAAAAAATTTACAAGTAAAAAAGAAATGCGATTCTTAAGTACAAATAAATGAGATAATAAATAAATTTCGTAGGTATTATGATCAAATGAGAGCATGATAACGTGAGCGAATAAATTGTAAAAAATTGAACTGATTTTGTAGTCTGACAATAAAAAAATACATTTAAGATGAGTGTTCTTTCAATTTCGTTTGAGACAGTTTTACCTCAAAAAAAAAAAAAATGAAAAAACACATCTTATACGCGCTTTACTGACAGACTACAAAATCAATTCGGGTGATATGCAATTGCGCTGACGTTGATAATTTTATAAGCAATTGTGCCGAAATCCACGAACAGTTGCGGCCTAATAAAAAGTGAAGTTATTATTTCACTTTTATCACATCTTTTATTTCGACACGACTGTTAAATCGACACAATCGCTATATTTTAATTCGGCGCAGCTGCGTAATCCAAACGCAGGATTTTTATCTATTTCTTCGGATCGGTGCAATTGCAGAAGCCCCAAAACTGGGTGTAAGGAGAGATCCAAAAATTGCACCCCACTTTATCTAATCCACTTTTAAACTAGACTTTTTTTCACTAATTGTTTCCATTACTGTTTTCTGCACTACTTAGAGACTATGAAGTGTAATAAAAGTTTTTTCAGTTCAGAAACCAGTTGGTCCACTTCTCGTAAAATTATTAAGGTGGGAATCATGGATCACAAATTTTATTCACCGGCATGTTTGAAACTAAAAACAGCAAAAAAATTCCACCTCACAAACCTATCAAAAGAATCACTTACACAAAATTAAATAAAAAAATCGACTAACAATAGTTTGCTCCCGAAGGAGATAAATTCAAAGCCTCCACTGGGCTACTGCAGTTGCCCATGCTTGAGGCATGACTCTTAAGCATTGATACAATGGTACAATTAAATGATTTGTTTTTTATGAAAAACGTTCCATCCAGCTATCGACATATTTTTATATACAAGGACGGATGAAAAAAGGAAGTTGGCTGAATTTTTGATTTTCGAATAAATATTGGAAAAAACTTCCAAACATTCCAGTGGAAAAAGTGGATTCGAAAAAATGGGGTACTATCCCGATGAGCAAATCTTGACTTGACGCAAACTCATCAGGACTATGTTTATGAAATGTTTAACAATCATTAGATGATCGCTTGCTAAACTATTAACTTTCCTTTTAATTTTTCGAAGTTCAGTAATATAGCGTATACGATGTTTTGAGACAGAACTCTGAAAAATTCGTTGAAGTTCTAATTGCCATAAATGCAAAACATTCAATTACTTAAATCTACTAGTCACAACACTCAGAAAACGATTTTGTTTTGATATGCTCAATGATTAACGAATGTGATATAGAGTTTTATCGTCATTTCAATTAAGTTATTTTGATATTATAATTTAATTAAATTAATTTATAGTACTTATTTCTAAAGATAAAATTTGAATCAAAATGTAACATATTTGTTACACATAACAAAATTATGTTTTCTGAGTTTAGTGGGGAATTTGATTACACCCAGACTCCGTGGGGGTTTTTGTTAGTGGGCACTGCTGTCTCAAGTTGCCTCGGAGATCCAATCATTTTACGCGTGCTACCAGGTTTGTGTGCTCCTAGAAATGAAATTGATTAAATGAGCAAACTTAAAAAAATTAGTCACATATTTAAATGTTATTTTTAAATCATCACCTTCCAATAAATGTTTGACTTGTTCGTCTTGGCTCGCAACGGTGAGACTTTGCAGATTAGCCTCTTTCATTTCGGTCACAAGGCGTTCGACTTGTAATTTTTTCTCAACTATCGCTGATTCGATACTTAAAACTTCCATTTTAAGAGATTCAGCGCACTGTGTGGCCGTCTCAGTAAGTCTTTTAACTTGCTCCACTTCATTTTGCAAATGCTCCACCTCGCCTATTATTTTCCTTTCAGTCAGCTGATCATTATTTTCTCGACTCATATTCTGTTGTTCTATTGCCAATTCCTCCATGACAAACCTATTCAATAATCAAATTCCAATCAAGTAATTTTAATAAAAATTTCAATTCAATGATTTCAAATTTATACCTTATTTTGTTTTTACACTGCAAAAGTTCGGTTTCGCAATTAGCGAGTTTTGACCTTAGCAGAGTAATCTCAGATTTCAAAGTTTTTTCTTGTTGTCGCACGATTTCGCTTTCCTCCTCTACGTGGGATAGTTCTTTCAGCTATCAAATAACGAAAATTAATTACTCAGTCCCAAATTATATCACCTTTTTTTTAAATAAAACTTCCACGAAAAAGAAAGATCTAGTTTCAACTAACGGTAATTGTTAATTATAAAAAATGATTCTAATTAAATGTTATGGTCTTCCCACATTTCTTTAGAAACAACTGTGGATAAAAAATTATTCTCATACTTGTTCCTCTATCATTCGGCCTGTTGATTCCATGCGATTAACTTCTTGTGTTACGAAATCTATTTGATGCGTCTGCTCTTTGTTCTTGGTTTCCCAATAGAGAATCTCCGCATCGAACTAAAGCACAATTAAATTCAATTAAACGATTGTCAACTTGACAACTATTTTAATTATTTTCTTTTATATTCTATCGTTTAACTTGTCAGATATTTTTTCAATTAATTAGTAATTCAGTAAGTATCAATAAGTAATTCAGTTAAATTTTGATTTTAAAAAAACTTAGTGAAATAAAATTGTAACAACCTTAGTGAGATCTGCTTGCTGCGCGTTGATTTTTTCTCTTTGCCTATTGACTAGTTTTATTAACTCGATATATCTTTGTGTATACGCTACAGTAACGATATTTGGAGTTTGATTGGATACTTGATTTATCTGCGTTTGTCCCTTCGCATCTGAGAATTCCTACATAATAAAGAACAATAAAAGATATTAATTTATAAATGAATTTTTCATGACAACGTAAAATGAAATATAATTATTTTTTTACAAACCTGAGTCAAGTTTTTCTTGAGCTTAGCAGGATTGTTGACAGATTGGTCGTCTTTCAAAAATCGACCAGCTGGATGAGTTGGGAACTGGTTCTGCATCCTTCCGGAATTATTATTTAAGTTCGGCGGAGGAGGATCTCTGTATGGGGGAAGCGTTCGTAGGGGCAAAGCGAGGCCTGGTGGATCTCTGTACGGGGGAACTTCACGTACTTTTTTATGTGAAGCATACAAAGCTGTGAATTAATTTTGTATTAAAACATTTTTATTACAATGTTCGTCAACCTTCTTGGTTAACGAACTCAAGAAAAAAAGACTTACCATCATTATTAATCCTCGTTGGTGATTGTGCAGGTTTTTGTACTTTTTTCATCGAGAAATCATTCGACTTCGCTTGGGGAGTGGGCTGAACGATGGCTACGTTTTCCATTTGCATCTAGAACAATTTTTTTCAATTTAGAATAAAACAATAATAGTCCTAATAATAACTAAATAATGAATATAATAATTAAATAATAATTGAACATTAATTTAACCAGTAATTTAATTACTTCAGAATTATTCTCAGCTAAAGTTCCGTGTAGAGTGCCATAAGTGAGGGACTTTCTTACATCGCGGTTTCTATCGAGGATTTGCATATCGTCCATGTCCAAGACAGGGATCGTCGAGGTACACTTAGGAGCTTCATCGTAGACATTATTGTTACCCACATGTTCAACAGGAGAATTCGAAGCACTGTTCAAACGATTTCCATGTACAAATCTCGAACTCGAAGGAGCAATTACTTTGTTACTCTCCGGCTGAGATTTTCGCAAAATCAGTTGTACCTCAGAAGAGTATTCGCCCCATTTCATCAAAATCTAAAAATAAAAAACAAAACAACTGTTAATTGGAATTGTAACTGTAACATAAATTTAAGAAATTCACATTTGATTTTGTTTTTTTTTTTTTTTCGTTTTGTTGAAATTTTTACTTACCTTAAGAGGATTTTCGTATGGAGCCAAGAGACGTTCATTTGTTCGCCAACGTTCAACGAGAGTGAATCGTCCGGTTTGAGCAGTAGCGTGAGCAAGTGCATACACCACATCCTGTCGAAAGTTACAATTATCAGATTCCAAAGACCTCTTTTTCATTTATTAGAAAACAATATTTAAATACACAGCTATCAAATCTGCGTATAATCATTCGCTCGAAAAAAAGAATTAATAATAATAATAAAAACTCAAAAACACACAACAAAATTAAATTAAAATAAATGTTCAAATAATCTAGGTTTGAAAATTATCTCTTCATAATATTTCAAATTATATCACACTCAGTCTTTTATCTAGTATGTAAACAGTGAGAAACAGATGAGAACTAGATCAAATAATCCACACAATGATTCTTTATAATAAGACCTCAATGGAACAGGATTTTTGTGTTATTTTTACTTTTTGTCTTTTCAGTTATATACGTACAAAATGTTCAACTTAATTTTTTCTCTACAATTTAGTTTCGAAATAAGCTTTAAAAGTGATTCTATGTTCCAGGAATAGTTTTTGTTGGTGCTCTACAAATATTGAACGATTATAATCATAACAAAGACCTCATTGTGCCTCTTTCTCTTGCAGCAAACTAACGTGAAATTTCTGTAAATCATATGTTAATGTTTGATCTAATCTGGGTTATCGAGTCTCACTTTCCACGAATCACTCGGTTTTTTTATCTTATTATTTCATTTATTCACTTTTCATATCATTGAAACAATTATAAACAAAAGAAAGTAAGTTATGTTTAACAAACCAAAACAATAGGTTTGACAAAAACAAATGTGATACAATGTACGTCAACTTCCGTCCATGTCGGGTATTATTTACTAAAGAACTGTCAAACTGCTGTCAAACGACAACATTTTTTGCAACTTGTCGTTGTCAAGGGGTAAACAAATCTAAGCTGTCTGATCGCGAATTTGATAAAAAGAGGAAGTTTGGATAGAGGGAGAGAGAAAGATTGAGATAAAAAGAAAGACTACAGGATTTGGTGTGCTTTTGTGTAGTCGTGACAAAAACACTCAGAAATCTAACCTGACAAGTTGTGGTCTCGGTGACGCCGCAGACAATGCGCTGTATACCCTCGACCCAAACTTTCAGCTCCATTTTCACCAAGCGCTGTCGCCGTCAGAGTCGGTCCATCGCGTCGCCCGAAATTCGGCCGAAGATACGCGAGTTTTCGGAGTCGCGTTCAAAGAGAGCTTTCGTGGGTGATATAATTGCAGATACGCCGAGCTGCGATGTTGCCACACTTCGTCTGACAAATGATTCTAGGAACGGTGCAAGAGGGCGCTGCAAAAAAACCCAACAGGGATAGATGATACTCAAGACAAGAAGGGTAGACAATTAATTTTTAAGTTAATTCAACAATTTTCTCTCGTTATTTCTGAGAGGAGTATTGAGTGTTTCATCTATTTTTTTTCATGCTGCTAGAAAATTTTTTCGGTGTTTGCGTCTATATTATGGAAACGTTTTATTAATTATTGATAATTTTGCAATAACAGCGTCTGATTTTTCAACAAAGTTGACCAGACGTTGCTTTTGATGTCCCTTTTATTACTTTCTCTGAGATTCTCTGGGAATAAAGCTTTGCATCGTGATGTCTTATTTGAATTTGCCCGCCGTCATGATATTACTCTGCAGTGGCGCTATGATCCATGTATTCACATAACCACTAAATTCAACAACAACAACAAATCTGTGTTTTTTTTTTGTTCTTTAAAATTAAAAGCTTATTGAAATGAAGATAACGAGGCATAAAAAGGTTAAAAAAACCTTGAACTTTTACATCAACAATTTCAAGTTTCGAGAGCCCTATCAGGTTCTTGTGGAAGGAACATTCGCTTATGCTGCTTTAAAGGTTAGAATAAAATAAACAATATAAAAAAATTATACTCAATTGAAAATAATTTGCAATAAGTCTAAATTATTCATTTTTAATTTTAGAACAAAATTCAAATTAAGGAACAAATATCAAACTACTTTCAAGGCGAGATGAAATTTTTAACAACGAAATGTTTGATTTTGGAGCTGGAACAACTGGCGCAGATAAATAAAAAACTCGAAGGGGCATTGAAAGTTCTCAAACAGTTTCCCATTCACCAGTGTGGTCATCAAAATAAAGTTTTAGGTGCAAAATGTATCAAGGATATGTTGAATAACAATAATCCATCCAGGTAAAAGCATTTAAATGTTCAAAATAAAATAATTGAACAAACAAAACAAATTAATATCCAGAAGTTCGTTTGAACTTCCGTATGAGTTTAAAAAGAAGACGTTATATATTTTTTTATATTTTAAGGTACATAGTGGCAACCCAAGATCGATCCTTGCAGAACCAAATTAGAAATACACCTGCAACACCGTTACTTTATCTCCACGTCCAAGCCCCAACCTTGGAACCGCCATCAGAAACAGACCAACAGTATGCCAAAGAAATGCAGGACCAAGCCATGTTTTCTACTGAACAAGAGAAAACTTTGAAAAAAATGAAACATAGTGCTGGCATAGCAGAAGTGTCCAACGAAAAAGTGAAGAAGAAAAAGAAGAACAAAGGGGGCCCGAACCCTCTGAGTTGTTTGAAGAAGAAAAAGAAACCTCAGCAACAAACCAAAAGTAAAGTTCAAGATGGTAAAGTTAAAAAACCTTCGAAAAAAAAAGTTAAGATACCTGCACACGTCAAAGAGGAATTGACAAAACAGATTTTGAAAGAGAGGGAAAGACAGAAAATAAGCGAATAATGGATAATCGATCAAGAGAATCTGTCAATGTTAAGTTTAAGATTTTTGTGACTTGTTGAAATTGTTGAAAGACTGAAATAAACATTTTTGATAAAAAGAAGAGTGACAATAATGGCGACACATAAGCATTCCTAAAGAGAAAAAAGATCATTGCATCCTGATTTAGCTTTTATTATAAATAATCGTCTAGTACGCAGAGAAAAATAAAAGGCGAAAATCCCTATTGAAGAGCATGCAAAAATAGTAGGTTAGACAACCAAAGTGTTAGTGTACCAAAAAAGTACACACGTTTTTTCATGTACTATAAAATGAAAAACTATTTTCTAGTATTTAATCACTGATTTAGATAATAATTTTGATAATTTTGCATACATTTATTATAAATATTAAGAGTTATTACATAATAATAATGCATAATTATTTTAGCAAAAGTCAAAATGACTGCCTGTGCTCGTTCTAGTAGAAAATTAAAAATCTCGGATCTCAAAAGAAAAAATCGTAATTTTTCAATATATTTATAATTGGGAAAAATAAAAGTCTTAAAATTTCAAAAAGTTTTATAAAAACTGTAATCGCGTTACGTGTTTGAATTTTGAAAAACATCAAAATAACTGCGTTGGCCGTTAGCGTTAAAAAAATTTCAGAATAAGTAAATGTTAAAATTTACCGATCCTGAAGTAGATTCCTAAATTACCAACACATGACGAAAAATAAAGAGTACACCTAAGTTACCATGAAAGAACCGTTTACCAGACGCGACCAAGGATGCTCACAAAGCACGTTTCAAATAAACAAGCCGGTTTAAATGTATCACAAGTTTAATCTAATAAAAAAACTTTAAATTTTTATATTGATAACACAAAATTCATTTTGTAAGTGTTGCCAATATGGGATCTAGTAAACGAGATATCGAGGAAACATTGAAATATTACAACGAGAACTTCAAATTGAATAGTCCCTACAAAATTCTACTTGAATCTTCCTTTATTATTGAAGCTTTATTTAAGGTTAGCGAATATTATTTTTATGTTTATAGTAATTAAATTTCAAACATCGAAAATCAAATTATTCATATTCGTTATTAAGTTCAATATGTTAATCAAATTATATTACATTGATGTAGAAAATTATAAACCTGAATATTCAAAAGTTTCAATTATCAATTACATAATTAGTAAATATATTTGTTGTTGGTATACGCTCTCACATTTTTGGAGCAGGTTGTTTGTTTTTACAGTCGTGTTTTATTTTTTATAATGTTGTTCTTGTCTTTAATGCCTATTAGGCAAGACATTGCTTATAGTGTAAATTTTTACTTTGCACATTTTTAATTGTTGTTTATGCTGAATATTATAATATGATATTTAGAGCAGAAATAATCTATAACTTGACTGAATTTTCATTTTTTAGGAGAAAGTGCAACTGAAAGATAAACTGTCCATCTATTTCCGTTCGAGTGTAACTTTGTTTACAACGAAATGTTCAATTGAAGAAATCAAAAATTGGACAAAACAAAGAAAGAACAGAGACAGAATCATGCCTGCTGTTAATGAATACGTCGTGCATGAGTGTAGACACAGAAAACCAAAGTCTGGAGGAAAGTGCGTTCAGGATCTCTTAAAAAAATGTCGATTATCCAAGTAAGGAAATTGTTATCTTTGTAAAATCACTGATTTTTAAAATATTAGTGCCAAAGTTTTGTTACAGTCAAATCATTTTTTACGATTTCAGATTTGTTATTGCAACAAACGATGAGGTTTTACAGAAAGACGTTTTGGAAATCTACGAAGTGCCTTTCTTGCAGTTGAAAAAACGAAATTTGTATTTGTTTCCGCAATCGATAACTGATAAGGATCCCAGTCTCGATCCCAGTCGAATATCGAAAATTAAAGAAATTCCAGAAGAAAAAGATTCATTGAAAGAGATCCAATTCAAAGAAGTACGAATAAAGGTTGAAAAACTGAAATCACCAGATGAGCAAAAATGTGAACAGGATTCTTCTATACTGCAAAAACCGACCGAGAAGAAAACCCCAGTTAAAAAGATGAGGTTTAGGCACCCAGCTTTGAGACACCGATTCACCGAAAATAGAACACAAAAACGGTTTTCACAAAGTTCATATTTTTTATCACCTATGCGGAAAGCGTTGATCGCAGAAATCCTTAAGGATAGATCAAAGAAAATGAATGTTTAAAAACATTTCTCAACTATCTAACTTATATAGATTATTTATAATATATAGTGTATGTATACAATGTTTTAAACATGTGTTTTAAATATGTTTTATAACAGGTGTTTAGGAATAAGAATATACAAATATAAGAACAAATATGAATTGTTTAAAACTTTACTCATTTTTTCTACACATTTTTTACAAAATCTTCATTGATATATAAAATAATTACAAAAGACAAAATTATACAAGATAAAAAAAGCGGACTCAAACATTGTACATGATAAGTTAGACAAGTTTTGTAATACAATCGTAATAGTATCTGCAGGTTCGTACGAAGTTTATCAAACTTCTTCTCTCACAATAACACTGCTTCAACAAAATTTGGGGGTTATTGTAAATGAAGACGCAGCTCCAGCTCACGGCTCCGGTAACGAGAATGATGAATGAGACAAGACTCAGGGGGTGTGGCGAAAATATGTTGAAAAAACAATGAAAAATTCCACGTACTCGACAACTAATCCAAAACGCCAACCCGCAATTTTTTATCTGCTTCTGGGGAGCAAATAGAACTTCAACGCTCGCATCTGTGGCATCCTCGAGAAAGAATGAAACATTTTTAATCATATTAAACGCAAATTTGAAGAACTTTAAAATCAAACTGAAAACAAATTATAGTCAAATAAAAACTGATTATTATGATTTTTATGTAATACCGCTTCGGTGTGATACAAATTTTTCACTAGGTCTTTCGGCATGTTCACTTTTCAACGACAAACATTTGGAGATACTTTTTTGAACTCGTTCATTTAACCGTGCACCGGGTAAATCACAGTCAGGCTCGTGAAAAGATTCCAATCTTTCTATACAGTCTTCGGAGTTGTCCATAAAAGAATGCATTTTTAATCATATTAGATTTAAATCTCTTTAAATTCAAAACTGAAAATGAATGACAGTAAAATAAAAATTTTTATATAATACCGCTTCGGTGAGATACAAATTTCTCATTCGGTCTTTCAGTATGTTCACTTTTTATGGACGAGCCCTTGGAGCTACAATTTTGCACCCGTTCATTTTGCCGTGCATCAGGTGAATTGCAAACGGGCTCATGAAAAGATTCCAGTCGATCTGGATATTCTTCCGAATTTGTTACCGATTTGCAGTTTTCAACGTTGCTGCACTTTAATCTGTGCTTCAAAAATTTTCTTTCGCTGGGGGCACAGTCGCACTCAGGAGTTTGGTACAAACATTCACAAGAGCACTTATAGTCCGACCTTGCGTCCACCTAGTTTAAGATCAGAGTGAATCAAAATTTATTTCTAATCATTTATAATTTTGGATAAGAATTTCAAATATGCAAATTTAAAGTTAATGAATATTTAAAAATGAACAAAACACCTGAACGGGAGGTGGACAATTACAACTCCTTGGCAAAGGAACACACAGACAATAATCCGGCAGTTCTGGCGAGCTGCTTTTTCTGTGCTTGAAAGAGTATTGCGAAGGTGCACAAGGTTTACATTCATTTGAGCTTTCTTGTTTCGATTGACGAGATTGTATTTCCATATCACGATGCTCGCAGGGTGAACTCTCTTCATACATCGGCTCGTCGTTGAATCTCAACCGGAGACTATTGTTCTCCCTTGAAGAGAACGACTTGTCACTCTTTAAAGAATTGAATATTAAATTTACTTGAATTTACAATCTTTACAGCTGAATTTTCAAAAAGTGAAAAATTGTTCTATAACTTACCGCATAATTGCCTATTTCATATAACTGGCTGGTTGAAACGGACGAACATGGTTTACATTTGGCTGCCTTTACACTAGAATGCAGTCATTGTTATAACAAGAAGAAAATTTTAAATTGTGTGTTTCAGAGAATTAAGGTTTGAGTCATTTGAAAATCATGATTTTCATCATTTACGTTGTCCGACAGTTGCAACATCTGCAGAAATTTCGCCTCCCAAGATTGCTCCACTTCCTGCGTAATTTGTCAAAGTGGTGGCCCCAATTTTCAGTCGGTTTAGGGGGCAAATTTAAATTCCATATATCTTCTTCGGTACATTGACAAGCACCTGGACAAGCTTTTCCACTGTAGGAGTCGGGCCTTTCTTTCACGCAATCGTGATTTAGACAGTACTTTTGAAGAGAATCCTGTGTTGGGCAACAGGTTTTCGTAGCTGAATTGAACCTGTGCGCTAATGTTCACATTTTAATTTTTTTAATCACACACGACTTTTTGTGCAATTTTGAATTCTGCAAAAAATTCATTTTTACACTCATCCTGGTACCTGGTTTATTGTAATTAGATTCAATATTTTTTTCACAACATGACATATCTTCCAGATTTCTTATGGGGTGAATAATTTTACGGTGACGAACATTCTCAATTTATAAAGAGATGAGATAGACTTTTAATTTTGATTATTAAACATTGCTGGAGTTTACAAGTACCTAATCCACAGGTTATATTTTGACATTTCAAATTTGACAGATCGTACGTGTATCAAAGTATTTCGATTTTTTTTTTCAAAACAGTTCAAAATATTTAAAAGTTGCTATTACAGTTCACTTGTTATTAATCTGATGCAGTAGCTGCTTTTAATCATTTTGTATGTTACAACTGAACATTTTTCAAGTATAAATACATTAATTTCTATAACAAGAGTTTGTCTGTTGGCATGTTTCGGAATTCGTCCTTCGTAATGAGCATATCGCACGGAACGATCTCATTAAATCTAAATCCGTCTTCATCGTCGAGTTTCACTGATTCTTCTCATGAGATTGAAAATGAGATCGCGCGGTAGTCAGTCAGCAAAATGATGCGCCAAGGAGCGTTTCGCGTTTTTCTCGCAGTCCTATTTTTGTCATGGCATCGCAAGTCCTTCTTAGTTCGCGCCCAGGACAATATTCAGGATATCAGTCAGAGTGCACAGTTTGAAGGGTGCAATGAATGCGGCGCTTACAGGTACACAACATTGTTACAAACATTTTCTTTAAAATAAACATATATTTCTTTTTAATTAGTTAACAAAAATTTGTTCATCAATTTTAAAAAATGATTAAAAGAAGTTTTTCAAGTTCCATCTTTTGTAACTTAAAAAAGTCTTTCATTTTCTATCTTTGAAAATTAAAAAATGTTATTCAAATTGTTCTGATTTCTGAGTCAACTTGATTTTGATTTGGTGTAATTTTGTTTATTTAGATGTCCAGCCAATTTAAACAGTTGTTTACTTGGATCCGTGCCTGACCCATGCGAATGTTGTAAAACAGGAATTTGCGCAAAAATAGGAGGTGAACTCTGTTGGAATTCGAGCATCAAAGAATTGCCCCCAAAAAGACGCAACCACGGTTTCTGTGCTCCGACTTATGAATGCCAACTGCGCACGGATTTGGAACCCGAGGTAAAACTTGTTCATTCATCCAAATTTATTGAAATCCAATGGAAACGGAAATGAAATAATAAATTTGTCGCGCACTTTTATTGCTTTATTTTAAATAAAAGGAAGGTGAAACAAAAAAGCAACAAAATTTAACTATTTGCTTGAAAGTTGCAAAATTCATTGAACGATGAGTACGAACGTCTAAACTAGTTAACACCTACATCCATTTAACTAGGAAATCAATGTCACTGACCTGCGTTTAAAATCGCTGATTTCATCATGTGTGTTCTAACTTGTAACTATGCAATTACGTCTGGGTTAGTGGAACTCACCCACGTTGTGATGATTGTAACAGCTTTCTAGAAATTAGTAACTAGAACAATCCTCTTATGTCAACCAAACAAACAAAACTCAACTTTGAATGGACTACTGCTTTTTCATTTTACTCCCCTATTTAATTGTACATTTATCAAATTTCAACTAATCATAACTTAAAAATTTGTTTCAATTTTTAAAAATTGATTTAGCAAGACGAACCAGAAGCCGTTTGCGTCTGTAAGGATCAGACCACAGTTTGTGGCAGCAACAATCAAACGTACACAACGTCATGCGAATTAACAGAAGAAGCTATGCGAATAAATGATGCATCCCTAAGGGTGCAGTACACAGGACCTTGTCCCAGTCGACCTTGGATCGCTTCTGCGCCCGATGACGTTTTCTCTGTTGTTGGACAACGAATTGCCCTTAACTGTGAAGTTAAAGGATTTCCTGTTCCTGAAATCTTTTGGGAATTTCATTCTACTAATGATCATAGAGTTATCAGATTGCCAAGTAAAAAAATAATCCATTCATCTATAGGTTTTCTGTTATACAAGAACATCTGAAATATTTGGAATTAAATGAAATATTATTAATTAAATGAAATATTTTTCACTTTAATATTTTTGTGATGAAAATTATTTATCATTTTCGTCTTCAGGCGAAGAACTCGATGCTGTAATTAACACGAGAGACGGGCCTGAGGATTACATGAGGACGTCTTGGGTGCTCTTATCTCGCTTGGAAAAGGTACATGTGGGGAAATACTACTGCATCGCTAATAACACTGTCGGAGAGTCGAGTACCAGCTCTATTATATCTTTATTGTAATTTCGTAATTAATCTCAAGTCATAAAAAACCGCAACTTTAATTAAAAAAAAAACATCTTTATATAAGATTGTTCAATTAAACTCTGTATTACATGCAACGTTAACAATTAATTGCGACAGATTACAGATTTTTTTATACAGTTTTTATAATAACATGATATAGGTATAGTGCGAGCGTAGTATACATATATAAATTATTTACAAAACGATGAATAGTTGGATACTGAGGATAGGCAGTTAGAGCTTGTGAACACTTTTTTCTTGTCAATAGTTTGATCAATTCTGTAAACATTTGTATTTTTCTGTTTATCAATGATTTTTATTCAAATGAAAAGTTTTCGTCTTGAATTCTTACCATTCGTAAAAAAGCTCCTTCGGTTTTTTACCAATTGTCTCGAAGAGGGGGTGGTCTAAAAAGTACAAAAATGTATTACATCACTTGTATTTTAGTTTAAAATTAAAATAAAGTATTTTAGATGCAAAGCATATTAATTACTCTGGAATTGTCCATGTATCTCGATCAATCACTACGGTTTCTGGACTTTCCATCGAAGAACTGCGGATTCAACATATAATTATTATTTTTTACAAATAAAGAAATTATCATTTCTATAAAAATGATCAAATCCTTGTTTACTTACGTTCTAGTATGTAAAAGTACTAGATCTTTTATACTAGTATCTTTCCTATAAACCGATGCTAAACTGTGTGCCATTGGTGTGCTCAGCATCATTATAACAGCAGACAAGAGTGTACAAAACCAGAATCCATTCTAAAAGTTAAAATTATTTATTTTACATGAACTATAAAATATATGAAAATTGTTTGTATACAAAATTTTGGTTTTTCTTATGTTCATCAAATTACCAGTGGCCCTAAAATGTGTTGACATAAAAGTAGTCTAACACCATGCAGGACATCCCACAAAGGCCGACATTTGGACACGTCGTTGCCCATCTCTGTGAGGACATATTTGCGCCACTGATCCAGATAACCAGTCAGTCTTTCTTTGTAGATCTTTGCTTTCTAAAACAAACGATCGCATTCAATCAAATATAAAAAATATAAAAAATATACAATTTTTAAGATGATTTAAAAAAATATTCAAAAACTCATTAAGATTACACTAAGAAAATGATATCATACAATATGAATCGTAAAATTTTCATATTGTACTGAGAACAATCTGGATAGTACAATTTACTATCTATTATGTAACGACTTGAATTTACTATTTATATTGTAACTGACCGAAGATTTAAACATTCACGTTCATAAAATTTGATGTGTTCGCGCTGAGTTTTCAATATGTGTGTGTGTTGATGTGGGTTGTGATTGTCACAAACGTCAAGCCTTCAGTTTTATTACTGAAACTAGATTACTTATAAAAACCATGTGCAAGTATTAAGATGTGATTAAACAAAAAATGTGATAAAAATAATTTTATGAAATACATATTTTTTTACCATTCTCTGTACGAAAATTATTTTATCATGGAATCAATTAATTAAATCAATTAATTTTCAAACGACATTCCTTTTTTTCTTTCAGTTGATCAAATGATGATCAAATAATATCGAGCATTTTATTGTTTTACGATATCGATAGTAAAATTTTACTATCTGTATTGTTTTGAGTACAATATGAGTTGGAACTTCTTTTACGATATGACATTGTTATCAGTACTATCTCGCTTGTTCTGAGTACGATATCATTTTCTCAGTGTAAGATTATTCGAAAATTAAAATTATGTAAATTTATTATTTATTATTTACTGAAATCTACCAATTGAGCAATTTTTTCGCCTTGATTGTCAATGTAATATTGTATAGTCTTCAGATGAGATAGCGACTGATTCACTTGTCTCTGAAGGGGTTGCAGTTGAACATCCAACATCGCAAGTTGATAGATCAACTCGTCCTGAACTTTCATAAGGGGTTTGACTTGTCGCGACAGCAGATCTCTCATTGAAGACGCAATTGACTGAAAAATCCTGGCGGATCTTCTGTCGTGCATCTGACGAGCAACGTTCTCAATTTGATCCGACAAGGTGTTTATGTCCTGTTCTAAGATCGGCCCTTGTATCTAAATAACAAAAAATTTGATAACAAATATTATATGAACATTATCTTACATTTTTGATTTACAGTTCAACCATTTCTTTTACCATAATTCTATGTTCAGAGAGATTAGTTCCACTTGCGTAGAGCAAATTTTGCAGTCGCAACTGGAGAACGGGTGTCAGGATTTTGAGACCAGTGAGATCCACTTTGAGATTGGACAGTGCTCGAGATACTCCTGTCCAGGTCCAGTAGGCCGTAAGCTGTTCCAATTTATTCGCTTTGTCCAACTGAACTGAGGGATAAGCTGCTTCATTCTGTTGACATTTTCTATTAAAAAGAAAAAAAATTGTATGTTTAAAAATCATAATTACTTCACATTTATTTTTTTATTGTATGGATGCACCTTACTCCAATAAATCTTTCAATGAAACAGACATGCGCCTTCCCAAAAATGCTCGAGTTTCAATGACAGATTCAATCACCCGATATTCAGGATCGTGCAAAGGTCGACAGAGTAGCATGTCGGTATGTGCTGATAACGCGAGAGAAGATAAGAAGACTATCCAGAGAGCCATTGAAATAAAACAGCTGAAGAAAACCATCCTTCAAGCACACAAACAATAACTACAAACTGAGTTCATTTTTCTGTAGAAAAAAAGTACGAAAAATAATTACCACAATAAGGTAGGTCGAACTCGGTTATCAGACGATCCACATCTGCAGCACAAGGCACCAGACATCATGAACCATATGAACAAGAGACAAAGTATCGTGCCTAAAAGAAATGTTTCAAATTTTTGAAATCAAAATTAAGTTGAAATTTTTTTTAATATTTGTAATTGTTGTACCTAAACCAACAAACCACCTGAAGTACTCAAAAATATTCAAATACGGCACAACTTCATTAATGATTCGGCGGGCCGAGTCCACCTGTTTTGACAATTCGTTGCTCGTTGCTTCAGCGTCTCTAGTTTCTTCGAAAATTCTCGATCGCATCACGTTGATTTCTCTTCGCAACACTGAAAAATTTGATCTCTAAAGTTTGGACAAGTTTATATATAAAATTATAAAAATTATTAAAAAAAATGGAATGTTTTTAAATGCCCATACAATTCCTAGCGTCCAAAGTTTTTCTTGAAATATGATGAGGAACGTACAGATATTCGCCCCGAGCTTGTCGACTAGCTTCCGTCAAATTATCTTTAGCAGCTTGTCTCAATTGTGAAAGGCGATCATCTCGTATAATCTGTAACAATGATCGAATCCTCACATCAAATTGTTATCAAGGTTCCATATAATCATTTGCACTTTTGCAATAAGTGCAAATTCCAATTTCATTATTTACCCTGTCTAATCTAAGAGCAACATGAAGTCCAGAAGGATTGAGCGTTGCACAGAGAGAACGATCTTCAAAGGAACAGGATTTCATTGCCGTTTCTAGTTCCCTGCGCAAATTTTCAGCTTCTTGTCCCAAATTCGATCCTTGATCCCTTGCTCTTTGTGTTGATTTCATAAGCATGTCTACCTTGTATGAAAGCTCCTGAGATACTGAAACATCAATCCCAAGTAAAAATTTATATATGGGTCCATAAATGGCATATATATAAAACATAAATGACACATATATAGAACATAAATGGAACATTTATGTATTAAATACATATATGGCCCATATATGGACCCATTTATGAGACATAAATGTCACATATACGGATCCATATATGCCGCATAAATGGCACATAAATAGATTTTTTAGGTGAATCGCCATATATGTCATAAATATGGAATCATATATGTAACATTTATGTGGCATATATGTGCCATTTATGATCCATTTATGGACCCATATATGTGCCATTTATGTTCCATTTATGGACACATATATAAATTTTTACTTGGGATCTTTTATACTTTTTTCTAAAATTGTTATCATTTTTCTGTTCAATCTCGTTGCAAGTTACTTAAATTTTGCCCAATTTACTTACTGTTCCCAACATCGACTAGAGCATCCAAAGCAACATCCAACCCTGTTTCCGCTGCTAATTCAGATTGCACCGGTTTGCCAAGTAGATCCTCCACATCTAAAACAAATTAAGGATTTAGTACAAATAATGAACTAAGAGAATTTTGAACAATTAAATGGCTTGTTATCTTACTGTCCAAATCAGCAAGGATGGCATCACTGGCAACATCCAAGCTGCGTGTGAGACTTTTTCTCAATTTTATGCTAGTTCCTGAATGATAATCACCAAGATCCTGAAGAGCAGTTTCCATGACCGTGGGAAATTTGTCGATTCCTGAACCGACTTCTTCATTGCAAATCATCATGGTGACCATACTGGTACTAATTCAAAAAAATAAATAAATAAATTATTTTCAATTTGAAATTGTTACTTCCAAAAAGTATAAAATTATTAGGTTCAAACGCACCCAATTATCAGAACAAAAAGGATGAGGAAAAACGATAACAGTCCAGGGTGACGAGTGGGTTTGTAATCGTTTCTAAGAGGGCGACAAGCCAGGTAGAGCTCCGTTGCGGGAACGACAAACATGAGAATTCCACAGACGGCAACCACCACCATGAACGGTGCCTCCAATCGTAAAAACTGCGAAGAAACAAGGTTTCTTCAAAACCAAACGTACAAAAATAATGAAATTTTCATTATAAAAAAATAAGGAAAAAATTAAACAATTTATTAGTGTCCAAAGCAAAAATTAATTTAATCTTCTGGTTGAATTTTATTTCCCGATCCATATTGAGAGTAGAATAAGTCATAAATTTAGTTCTAAGTGTTTTCTTCCAGTGAAAAGTTCTACAAAACAGTATATTTTTCGTGTGCCAGATGTGCCTTCAAGAACTATGAAAATTGATATTTGATAGAATATGATTAGACATAGCTAAGGGCATGAGAGTGCTTGATTTCTTAGTTAGTCTTGGGCGATCGTTGAATGAGAAAAGACCATTTTCAAGAGCACGAAGAATCAAATAATCCATAATGTAAAAATGCACTGCAATTAATTAAACATTTTTTAATATCGGTTTCAAAATTGTGATTCCAATTTTGTTATTTTCACAATTCTATTCGTCCGTAATCGAGGTCGATTGAGTAGATAATAAAGCTGGGTTGAAAGGCTTCACGTATGAAATAACAAACTTCTGCCTTAAACGTGCATTTTCATTAAACGACCACTTTATAAACTTGCATGTAATCAGATGAACAATCCATTAAAAGTCGCCAACTAAATATTCAGATCTACAAGGTACGATTTCAAAATTGCAATATTTGATGCTATATTTCATGAATAATGAGTAGAAATATTATGGAGTGATGGAGTAACTAGAAATTACACGTTGGATCAACAATTTTTTTTCTTTTTTCGATCCTTAGATGATTATAACTATTTACAAGTGTGACTAAAGAAAAACATAACAAGTATATACTTTTCTATTTGTTTTAAATCAAAAATCTACACTTTGCTATCTTAAATACCTACATCTCAAATGATCTAAAATTCTCGATTTAACTACAATTAATTAGTTAAAATTTGTTGCAGACTCACTTTATAAATCAAATTTCTTGCATCAATCTTATTGTCGATGAGATTCGTTATTAAATCTGCAAGCAAATCCCTTAATCTTCAGGGTCGCAAGTTTATGAACAATCGAATGAAAAAAAAGATCTTAAATCTATTGTTTACCAATAGGGGCGTCATATGGCTGTACGACCACTAGAAACTTCCTCAGAAAGTCGAAGATAAAAATTCCTTTATCCAAATGTAAGTTGGCCATTTTGTACCTATCATCTGGAGTAGCTTTTGGGAAGTTCAAGATGGGCCTCTCATCGTCCCAATCTGTAGGTTCCGAGAACGTCTTGTAGTGTGATATGTTCACCTCTTTCTCTTTCTCTTCCTCCACCTCTTTGGTTTCCGTGTCGTCTTTTAGATAATTGTTCGAATCACTCTCGTTTCTCGAACTTAGCGAATTGTAAATCGATATCCTTTCCGTCGTTGAGCAGTTGCAATTTGTTAAATTCGTCCAGGGGTCCGCGTCTGTTTTTTGTTGGAGTGTTAATTTGTTAAATGTGGCTGTGGCTATGAGGATTCCTGCAGAAGATGGCACAGTTCGGAGTTAGTTTCACTATCACTTTTCATACAATTTGTCTCGTATCTACAATTTTTTAGGGAAAGTCCATATCCGAGGGATTAATCGATCTCGGTTTTATTGTATTGCGATTCAGAGTAAGGCTATTAGAAGGTCAACAAGTTTTGTGAAATCAGTGTACAAAAATCATGTCAATCTTGTTTAGTTTCGCCTTTAGATTAGAAAAATTGAAATTGACTTTTAGGCAAAAGTGTAAACAAAATATTAAAACTATTTTATTTTCAACAATTTGGAAAAAAGAACATCGGAAATGAGATGCAACAATTATTTCTGTATTTCTGTTTTTCGTATACGAACATGAAAAATCAGAAACGATAAATATTAATATAAAACTTGATTTTAATAGATATTGAGATGAGGATTAAATACTTGAATACAATAATTTTTGCAACATTTTGTCATAACACGTTTCCAAACAGGCGCACTTTCTGATAAAATTGAAAGAACAGAACAGTCGGTTGTATTTACCAAATAAATATGAACGATTGCGAAAGGGATCCATTTTCTATATTTATGATTGATTGATAAATCCACTTCTTTGTTAGTTTTTATATATCACGATGTAGAAGCTTGTGGTACCGGTGCCGGGTTGTGACTGCACTAGACTGTCATTTCAATGATTTCATACAGGCTTCCGCGAAACCCCAAAAAGTCCAGTGTTGTCGAACCCCAGTGAGCACGAGACGTCAAGATTCAACGCCAATGTAACTGGGTTACTCGACAATATTCTAACAAATAATACAAATTCTTATTTACTTTTTATAAATCAATATAACAATTATCAAAACGCGAGATGATAAATGTAAACACTTGAAAAACGTTACTGTCTGCTAAGGCATTTACCGATGATTCATAAATCATTGTATAGTATTTATTTACTTATGCTTTTTAACCGTAAGGAAAAATACATCAGAAAATTGTTATTTAAGAATAAGAATTCGAAAAAATAATTTTTGTAATCATAGCAGAGTTAATAAAATTCTTTCATTACATAAGGATAGAACATCTCTCGATTTTTCATTTAATTTTTGAAACACTTGAATCCATAAAATTTAAATTTTTTTTAATTTTTCAAATAAAAGATTAATAAAGTGTGTTTATTTATTATTATTTATTTTAATGCGCGAAATTAAATCGTCTTCAAAATAGTATGCAAATTAACTTCAAAATGAAATGTGCGACTAGTAATTTCAATTTGTGTACTTGAATTTTAGCGCTCGTCCAAATGTCAAAAGCGAAGTATTCCAATCATGTTTTAATGACACTTTTGACATTTGTGCATCAAATTTGATAAGAATATATTCATCTGAGTCCGTTTCAACGTCAAAATGTTTTCAACAAAAAGAACATTCTCAATTATTCATTACTTTAAAATGATCATCATTTCACCCATTTGTGGGTATTCTTTCGTTATTAATAACATCAATAAATCAATTAATATGTGTAACATTAACTTCATTTGTTTTTTGTGATACTCACTTACATTTAAACTGTCAGTCAAGCAATTTTCTTTTACCATGATCAAAATTCGTCCACTGTCAATTATCCGCAAATGCAAAATTACTTGTCGATTGTTCGGCACGAATTCAATGAAAGTTGCAGTCATAGGTGCAGCCGGAAAAACAGGTAAAAAATGAAACTATTTTTTTGTTATTTTTTTTTTTTTTTTCGTTGCAATGGCTTAAAAATTTCCACAACTTCTGAAAAACAAATGTTGAAACAAATTTTGTGACAAAATTTGACAATAAAATGGCATATGCAGATGAATTCAGGTGATAAGCATACGACGAAAGTTGATCAGATCTTGCATCATTGTAGGAACAAGTTTATCATTATTTCTCAAGCAATCGCCATTAATTGAAGAATTATCTTTGTATGATGTCAAGCCTCTGCATGGCATCGATTATGAATTAAATACGATTGATACTACGTGCAGAGTTACCTCTTACTCAGGCGGAGAAACGGGGTTGAAATGCGCACTCAAAAATGCAAAAATTGTGCTTGTTACCGCTGCTGCATCACCTCCTAGCGACGATAAAATCGAGTGTTTCGACGAATTTTCAGAAAATGCCAGTATTATGCAGAATATCATTTCCAACGTCATTACTCACTGTCCGACAGTAATTATGATCCTTGATTTAATTGACACATTAATTGGTTTAATAAATTCACTCCATAATTTTGAATATATGACAAATTTCACTTATTTTGAACGAAAATTCATTCAAAATATGTAAATAATGTTATAACAACAAATTGATGAAATGAAATAGAAAAAAAAAACTAATCAAACAGTTTAAAAATGAATGTTTTGATTTGTTTGTTTTTCAAATGGCTAGTTTTTCTTTCATTTCTTCGTACAGTAATTGTAATTAAATGAAACATTTGTTTTCTAGGCGATGTTAGCAATAGCAACGAATCCGATAAATAGTTTAATCCCAATGACGGTGGAGATGTACAAAAAAGCCGGCATCCTCAAGTACAATCAGATATTTGGCCTAACAACGCTCAGTTGCATGAAGGCTAACATTTTTCTATCCGAATACTTGAGGACCGATCCTGAGTTCCTTACCGTGCCAGTTATTGGTGGAGAATGCCGAAACAGTTGCGTGCCTGTTTTCTCCCAAGCAACGCCCAAAGCTCAATTGAAAAATGTCTGTAATTTCAGAATTATTGATCTTGCTTGTTGTTTATTTAAAAAGAATCTTTAATGTATGTCGACAAAACATGTCGAACAAGTTTGCAAAGTGGATGTCCAATTTTATATAAAATCTTGCAGAATATCAACAGTTTCAGAATAACAAAATGCTACTAAACATATGTTTAGTGCTTAAATTTATCGTTCAAAATATATGACAAATATTTCGTTTCAGGATGATTATGACAAACTGGTCTGTACGATGAAAAAAACATTTGAGACAAACGTGCAAAAAAGTGATCCTAATTTTATTAATGTATCCTTAGCCATGGGCTTTGCTGCGAGCAGATTTTGTATATCGTTATGCAAAGGTACCAACAATTGTTGAAAAAAAAAAATAACATTCAATTCAACCGAGCGCTGTTACAAAAAAAGAAAAAATCGGTTTCAGGACTCTTACAATATCCAGGAGTTACTGAGTACGCGTACGTTCGGTCCGACTGGCTAAGCGACGTATCATATTTTGCCGGACCGATTGAACTTGGAATTGACGGAATCAAACAATACCTCCCTTTACCAAAACTAACGACAAAAGAATCTTATATGTTAGACACTTCAATAACGACGTTGAAAAAAGCTATCAAAGCTGGAGAGGTGAATCTTGTCTTTCAAAGAAACATCTGGCTAATTTTACTTGTACAACTTTGCACAAAAATTGACTTTTTAATCTAGAATAATCGTCCAGATGGCGTTGCAAAATCAAATTCATAACTTTTCAAAATTTTATTTGTGGTTTTTCAGACAAAAGGTTATGGAAAATTTAATAAGATCGATGTACCTCGTCCTCCCGTAGAACCTTGTCCGAACAATATTCCTGCCGAAGCAACAGCTTGTAAATGAAAAGTTAAAAAATGTATTTTTAAAAAAGTTTCAAAATGAATTATACGTACGTTTTTGTAAAAAAAAAATAAATAATAAATAATAAATTGTCCATGACACTCAAAAGTGAAAGGATCGAATATATTGTCTTATTGTACACCTACCATGGGACATAAACATAATAAATAATAATTAGATGACACGAATAGCGAGAGCTTTGCCACCTCTGCGCGGAAAATTGAAAAATTGTTCGAACGATGCGTAATCGATGACTAACGTGGGTTCATTGCGATTGGTTTGCAAATGATAGCACGATTGTTTGCCCGTCTTAATTGCTGCTGTATGGATGGATAGTCGCTCATTATACGCAATTTGAGATGACGAGATGTGCGCAAGATGGAATCGGGCCCCGGTGCTGGACGTTTATCTTCCATTTCGTATCTCCGTTGACATTTATGTATTAATTTATGTTCTCTTTGTAACCCGACTTATTCTTTATTTCTAAATAAAAGCCGAGTTTCAAGCCAAAGTTCAAGTTCGTTGTGTACCGATTTATTATATCAGTTAACATTTTTATTGGTCATGTGATCAGATTTGATTTAAAAGGAATATAATTAACGTGTCGGTATATTCATATATTTATTGAATACTCAATAAATAAAACGATTCAATAAAAAAAATTTTATCTTATTTAGACATTTCAGATGAAAAAATAAAACATTCGTTTAAAATTAGAATTTTGTTTTTATTTAAAAGAGAAAAGCAAAATGACTTCCAGGATAACAAAATTAAATTCCGGGGTTTTTAGCTGAGACATATTTTTATATATAGTTAATCAAACAGTAAACTTTCTCAGTGTGGTAATAGGGTGAATTTACTGGATTAGTTAAAAATACATGTTTTGTTTGATTTCTTTTAGTTTCAACAAGTCATCATTATTTATAAAAATGTATCAATAATAATTTGTATTAGTAAAAGTTAATGACATTAAGTATGATAATTAAAATAAATTCAATTATCGTTTTATCATAAGTAAAAAAGTCTCGAAAAAAGTCAAAGAAAAAAATCTGATGTATAAGTGTGATAACTTGAAATAAATATGAAGGCAAATAATTTTTACAAGATAAATTGTATAATTTCTGGTTATAAAATGTGTCTAAATTGTCCCATACGTTATGAAATTTAAAAATAAAATAAATAAACAATAAATAATAAAATAATATTGACCATGAATTAAAAGTAAAAATTTATATATGGGATATAATGGGATATACATGGCAACATTTATAGGACATACATGGAACATGAATGGCAACATCTAGGATGTATATGGAGCATACATGTGGTGCATAAATGTCTCATTAATGTCCCATTTATGCTGCCGTATAATGATCTATATATGTTGCCATTTATGTCCCATATATGTCCTATAGATGTTGCCATATATGTTTGACATATGTCCAATCAACAACACAAATATGTGTAAAATGTTATTTGGTTGAGTGTTTATAGATATGGTTTTTAAGTTTCATATTAGTATGTGACATATATGTGACATTTATGACATATATGACAATGGACATAAAAATCAATTTCTGAGGCATTTATGTTTCATATATGGCCCATAAATAGAGCCATATATAAATTTTTATTACTTGGCTTGTTATCTATTTGAAAATTGTCATTGTTTTTCGCGTTAACAATATTCATATATTTTTTTGGTATTTTTAACGTTTTTTCATCATATTAGAAAGGTGCATTATATTTTCTCACGAATAAAACTTAATTTCAAATTTATGAATGAAACTGTTAAATGAAACTTTTAACTTGTGTTAAATGTTTCATTTTAAAACATATATGACTCGGCGGTGTTAAGTTTAAAATAAAATATTATCAGGTACAGAGTAACACCCCTAGGATGATGAAATTTAAACGATTGTTAAGTTTTTGGACAACTTTAATGAATTAATACTGAAATATAATGAAAAATCATCAAAATCATATTTAAAATGTTTGATCGAAAGAGGCATTTTATACTTCGCTTTCTTTTATTTTTATTCTACTTGTTATCAAATTTATCTATTAAAATGTAGAAACATTTTTTTTTTTTTCAAAAAAAAGTGTCCAAATTTTTCACAAGTTTGATATATCAGTTATCTGTTATCTTGAAAACCGATCAGACAGATCTAAAGGTGTACGAATCCAAATGATTGATCAATGACGCACGCGTGACGTCATAAGGAGGAACAGGAACTGGGGCGGTCATCAGATCAGCCACGGGCAGGATAACGATAAAATGAACGAAAACATATACAATCAGCTGGTCTCAAAATCGGGTAAAGAAAAACAGGGGAAAGGACATGTACCGAGGGGTGGGGTGCGAGAGAAAGGGGAGAGACGGAGCAGGCATGACAAGAGCGCACGGTCATTCAGACCATTCGGAGTTCGACTGCCGCTTCGCGCGACTGCTGCTTGTTTCGATCGATGTTGCTCAGCAGCGTGGCGCAATTCCAAAAGTAACCCCTTATCCGTGATGCCTTGTGAAAAAACCAGACTCTCGTGAATCCCCGACCATTTTTTAACGGTCATTCCATTACGGTTGAATTTTAGTGAGTGAGTGTGTGCCCTGTTTCAACGAGGATCTTTTTAGCTGAATCCTTTCGGTAATTTACAATTTTTGTTTCAATTTTAATGACAATTTCAATTCAAAAACATTGTTCGATTAATTAAATGTTACCTGATTTTATCGCTCAAAGACAAAATTCTGCTTGACATACATTTCTAAAAGACAAATAATAACTTGTCTACAGATTTTATTTATTGAACATTTCAATTAACTTTTGACCTTAAAAATGTAATACAGTCAACGAAAGTTGAAATCTTTAATCACAACCTCCTCCAAATTTTTGTTACGAATAACATTTTTCCGACTCTCAATTTTTAAGGGATGAACTGAATTGAAACGTTTTTGTTCCATTTTTTTTTTTTTTTTTTTTTTTTTTTTTTTTTTTTTTTTTTTTTTTTTTTTTTTTTTTTTTTTTTTTTTTTTTTTTTTTTTTTTTTTTTTTTTATGAACGTTGAAGACAACCCACGTGGTGTATTGATTTTCCGACACATCGCGCCAAGGAAACGCTTGTCACAGGAACAAACCTTCCTAGTTGCAGAATGCAACGGGCGAATATGACTTTAAGACGATGAAGCCAATCTCTGAATTGTTATCTCAGATTTCTCTTCGTTTTATTTTTCAAAGAAAAAAAAATTGAGGCGAATATATGGGGTAGTTCCGCACTCTCTCGTTCAAGGATAAAAGATGATTTTATGATGTAATGCAGAGGACATTCAAATAGGAAAAGGCGGGATATTTGAATTATATCATCTTACATATTTCTTGAACATACAAATTGAATCTTAAATTTTTCATTGAATTTTATTAAATTGAGAGTAAAAAAATTAAATTTTTTTTCTCGAACGTACACTTTAATCATCAAATTAAAACGAATACTCATCACCATGAGACTGTTATTATAATTGCAAATTATACATATTCTTGTATTCTACAAAATATTATCACATTTTTGAAATTTTTACTTATGGAAAAAAAAAACTTAAAGTAAACCGATTTGAATATTTACCGAGTCTTAAATGAAACTCGTGTCGAGACCGCTTGGAACAAAAATGTTTGTCTAAAAAAATAATAAAAGAGGTCCTGCGCACCTTTGCTGAAAAGATAATGAACGCAAAAAGGGTTCAGATCCGGTTGAGTCATTTATTTGATATAAAATATAGCAAAGTTTCGAAGATTTCTTCTCACTTGTTCGAACTTAATCAACAAGACTTCATTTATGCAAATTTATTAAAATTTGATACTTTGTACGCATGTAAATTATTTTTAAACATTTTTAAATTTATTTATTAGAATTTAGTTTTGTACAATCGTTTTTTACGTTTTATAAAATAGCTTTCGGACTGCTACAAAGAAATAAGTTAACGGTCAAAGTTCCGATACATGAAACTATAATACAATGTCGATTTGAAAAAAAAAGGAAAATGAGAGTCGAGTTGTAAAACGCGGTCCGAACAGATGTATTTTCTTTTCTTATTTTATATCTTGTTCCTTTCGAGCATCACACAACTTCCCGGTATATAATCATTGACTTGATGTTTTGGACAAATACATGTTACAGCCGAAATCGTATCCGCCAAACGATTTCAAGAATTTATCCCACAGTAAAAAAATCGAGCGCCTCGGAGTTGCACGAAATCATTTTAATCACAAAAATTATTCTTTAAAATCTTCTTTAAAAATATTCAAACAAGAATGTATTATTACAAAAATTATTATACGTTTTCTTTTATTTCCGATATTCTTTATATACCTTGTTACACTTTTTAATTTTATTTATAAAAATTCATTTGAATATAAAATTTTATTATATAAATACAATAAATAAATAAACAATAAATACAACAAACTGTATAATCAAATAACAATAATTGGTTTTACAAACGGAAGATCAGAATTCAATTAAATTGTATTTTGAGACTCTCCGAGCTGAAGTCAAGTGAAACCGGATTAGCAAGTAAATAATGACACCTAAACTAACGCAAGTGTTGATTTGAACTTGAGGTCATAATTATTATATAGCGTGTTTTCTTCTTACCAATACAACCTTTTTTTCACAAATCGAACCGTAACTTGTATCCATCAGACATGAAATTTTTGTTTGTCCAATCTTGATTTGTATTGGAAGAAATTACACATTTTTTTAATTATCCAACTTAACTGAAAAAAAATGTTTAGAAATTCGCCACATCTCCAGCTCTTCTATCACATCTTCCTTTTTTAATTGTGACAATTCCCGGAATTCCTCAAATCTCCTAGCAGGTACCTACAGAAAAGTTGAATCACGATTACAGTTGGTGTAGGCTTCCTCCGTGTGGAATATTATACGACGACCCTGTTGAATTAACGCGAAATCCGCAGTGTATCGGTCGGGTCTAGAATGTTGTTCCTCTCCTTCTAGCCTTAGCATTTATAATGCTTCCGTGCGGTGGGCAAACTGAAAACCGAATATCTGCACCCTTCTTGAGATGCGTGGCCGCTACCTGCATGTCAGAGCCCTATTGTCACAGAATTTCACAAACAAAAACGTGTCCGTTACGAGATGCATATCTGCGTCCTCCTCTCGCTCAACAAGTACCAACGAGGATCCATAGTCTTTTCTGCATATTGATCCGCTCTTTATTTTCAACAACCAATTACATAACGTTGCAACCTATGAGTGCTCCGAAATTCCACATCAAACAATTCCTTTCACAAGACTCAATCAAAATTTTCAATTTTATTCAGTCCATTTTTTTCTTAATTTGATTTTTAATATGAACGAATTTGAACTATTTCACATATTTGCATATTTATGTGCAATGCACAATGCACGTCCGACGGGAAAACAACCGACTGTTTTTTTTATTTGTTTTAACATTTGAAATTGTCGTACACATTCAAGTGGGCAAGATAACGATTATAGTAATGAGTCGTATTCATGTTTTGTTATTATTTAGAATGTGATAAGTCCTGGGTATTCCACAGATGTTTGTTTGTATAAATACAATTAAGCGATTCGTGAGTCTTTGTTATTGATGTAAATAGACGTTTAGGAAATTTCAAAACAACGCAAATTAAGATAATAACTTTGACATTTTTGCCACTGATAATTTCATTTTTATTTGAGCTTTTTATTTGCAATCATTTGGAAAAATAATAACAGATCATTTCTGATTGGAAACGAAGCAACTGACTGAAATGTTGAAGGCTTTTGAATGCCATCGATCTGGTTCAAATTTTTATACCTAAAAAATTTTTTGCACGATTTGCGAGTCCGTCTCTGATTACAGGTTACACGCAGAAATTCTAACATCACTCTGCATTGTGTATAGTCGTGCTCCGTGCGCTACTACTAGTTACTCGATATGTTTTATGCATTTTATTATAAGCTCATACCGCAAGTAGAATTTCAAGTTTCATAATGATCCTTTTTTTTCTCATTTTTCAATTTACCAAATTATTAGCATACAATATCGTTACCGCAATGTCGTTTTGAAATGGTTGAAACAGTCGTTCAATAATTGCGTTCGAGTAATTTCCGATGGTTTCAATAATTTCTCTGAAATTAAAAGATGTCATTTTCAATCCGACGAAGGAAGAAAATTTTGCACAAATTTTCCTCCAATTTCTGAAACATTTTGTGCGGTAACGATCGACGCAGGCATCGATCGGACCTCTCTCGTCATTGTAAAGTGTTCTTCATTGACGTCGCGGAATTATATCTATTGTTTGTTCTCGAGTAAATAACGCCGCAATAATTGATGCTTTATTCCCTGAGCAATTATCTATCTCGGGGATCAAAGAATGGACTCTTCAAACTGGCGCGTGTTTCCCTCTAATTTTTATTTCTCCCGTCTTCTTCGAGTTTTCTTATTTTTCTTCGAGACCTGAATCCGTTTCACGTCATCAGTTACCGCGAACGTTTACTGGCACACTCTATATCCTGGAAAATGGATTTTTCCTTCGTCTTTTTAACAGTTGCAAGAAACGGAACAAGATTTGCCAGGGCAACCTAACGCATCAGATGCATTATTCAATGTGAATGAAAAAACAAACACTTGATTTTAGAATTGCTAAAGCCAATGATTAGGTTTATCGGATCTCATACAATTCCAAACGAAGAGAGCAGAATTACATTTAAAATCTAAAAAAGAAAGATTCAAGAACAAAATATTTCAAAACCAGAGCTTAATTTTTATTGACAACCAGCACTGAGTCCATTTTATTTTCATTTCAGTGATTGGCTCGTACAGACATTGTTGTGGTTTATTTCAAAAAATACACTCAAGACCAAGTTAATCCGATTTAACTCTTGAATGTAAAATTTGAGAAAAATAAAAAGTGGAATCGGAGATTCAATATGTAATATTTTATCGGAGTGGAAAATTAATTGAACATTAATTAACGGCCCTTTTATTGCAATTACAGAATCCGACAAGATGTCGAAGACAAACATAAGCACAATCGAGAACGAGAAGGGCCCGTACGACCCGGTGTCATCCAAATCTGACAACGATGAGGTCAAATTAGAAGCAAAAATGTCCCTGCTCAATGGGATTACTGTCATAGTTGGCTCCATCATCGGGTCCGGCATCTTCGTGAGTCCTTCGGGAGTTCTGCAGTACACCGGCAGCGTCAACTCCAGTTTATTAGTTTGGACGGCATCCGGCATTTTTTCAATGGTAAATAATATTTTCTCAACAAACACTGCAACATCAACCGAAGTCACGTCTGGACAACAGATTCAAACCAGATGTTTCATTGTAGACGAAATTTTTTGACCGAAAAACAAACGTTTACCAATATGTTTAAATCTTTACCTAAAGATGTAAAGATTGTTTTTGTAGTTTAGTCTTGATTTTATTAGGGTGTAAATTTGAAGATGCATTTTCTCTTTCCAGATTGGTGCTTATTGTTACGCAGAACTCGGTTGTATGATAAAGAAATCCGGAGCAGACTATGCATACATTATGGAGACCTTCGGGCCCTTCTGCGCCTTCATCAGGCTTTGGGTGGAATGCATGATCGTGAGGCCCTGCAGTCAAGCCATTGTGGCCCTTACTTTCAGCTTATACGTGCTGAAACCTTTGTTCCCAGCTGTAGACTGCGTCCCTCCAGATCAAGCTACAAGGCTTTTGGCCGTTTGTTGCATCTGTACGTTTCATCCCCCAAGTATCAAATTCAAAAATAATAATAATCGCGTGTCAAAAAATGTTCAGATATTCACAAAAGCCATTCATAAAAATAAATCTGTGAAGTAAGGTCGTTAAAAATAAATGTCCAAATTATTCAAAATAACAAAAAAAAAAATTAAATTTGTATAGTTATGAATAAAAATAGATGTGTATCTACGAATAAAAATAATTTATTGTTACTTTGATCAAGGAAGAAACATCGGAATGCAATAAATGTTATTTTCCTTGTTTGCGATTATGAACAAATTTTTTTAGCAACAATATCTCGAATAGAATATTTATTGGTATAGATCTTTTGTTTTGTTTTGTTTTTTTTTTAATACAAAGTGATGGCAAAGAAGTGTTAACAAATTCAATGTCAAATAAGAAAACGAGTAACCGAGTATTGAATTTTTCTCTAACGGTCGTCTGAGTTGCTTTTTTGATTCGATAGACACCGAACAAGTCGATGGTTGTTAATGCAGCAAAAAGCGCTACAGTTTTTACGCCACGAAACCACGAAACATAATACGAGTTATAATAATTATGTCTGCGGGCGACAATTATTCTTTTGCACATGGTCACAGAGATGCATTGACATATTTTGTTCGAAAAAATTATAGAAAACCGATGATTCACTGTTCATAAGGCTTTTAATTTTAGCGTTGAAAGTATATTTTTACATTCAAAAGATGTTTTCACAATTGATAATTACAGGCTTTGTCAAATTAAAACTTTGTATTAAATGAATTGTTTCTGTTATGACAGGTTTATTGACATTTGTGAATTGCTGGGACGTGAAGTGGGCGACAAGGGTTCAGGACATTTTCACCTACGCCAAACTTTTAGCATTGTTCGTTATTATAATAGCCGGAGCCTATCAGATGATCTTGGGTAAGTTGAAAAGTGCATTAAACTTGTATTTCATTGGACACTAATGATTGACAAGAAAAATTGATTTAATCTCTACATTAATCTTTTCATTAATCAATCTTCTTCGAAAGATACGAACCCTAAACTTAGTTAAATCCCCAAAAAATGCATTCGTTGCACAAAAATTTAAAAAAAAAATGACTAATTTAATCGATATGTTTATCAGGTTGATCACTTAAATTTGAGATCAACTGATAACAGCAGATAGATATGCGAATAATTTGCAACACTTAAAATTAAACGGCAAGGATTAAATTGGTATGTGTTTTTGTTATGTTCATTATCATATGATGAAACTTAAATGAATTTTGTGTTTGAGATATTAGCCCGATTGGAATATCAACGATACAGACAGATAAAATGCCAAAACAATTAACACCCGCGTATACATATTATTATTTGCAATTGTTTTCTTATTTCGCGACGAAGGACAACAAAAAGGACAAAATGTGTCATTTCCTGAAGTAACAAACTTTTGCTTCCTGTAACTTAGTTTTGTTATAGCGTTGCAAGTTCAACGGCTAGTTTTATCAAATTGAGCACTCATCTGAATATCAGTAGGAAATCCTTTGATTTTTTGATAAATAACCGAAGTCTTAGCGAACGAATTTGCATTGACAATTTTTATCGCTCGCTAATCTTTCCGATAATTCTTATGTGATCCACTGTACTAAAAATTTCTTAACATTTTTTAGATCCGAGATCATCATTCAGGTGGTTTCATACTCATAAAAATCCGTCCGCCACTTAATGAAGTATCCATGTAATCTGTCCGTCAACCTTAACTTTGTTATTTCATTTTCGATATCGCCACGGCTTTCATCCTTGACAATAAAATCAGCGTGACGTTCGAATTCTGCTTATCCAGTTCCGCTAGAGAAATCGCAATAAAAACAAAATAATTGTCCTGATAATATAAAAACATTTACAACTCAGTCTGAATAATTTTACAAACCGTGTAAATAAATTGTCAAGATTCGATCAAACAGCACTGACTTTTATTTCGATAGATGATATTCGATAATGATTTTTCATCATGACGCAAAATCATTCAATAAAATTTAATCAATGAAGGAAGACTCAATGTAAATCGATAATGCCCACTGATCAGAGACAAATTTTGGTGCAAAACAGATACGGTGAAAAATCATATTCATCAATTTGCGTAATCGGTATTGAACATTTGCAAATTGATATATCAATTCGTTTTTAGGACGATGAGTGCATGTACTCTCCATCTAGAACAATGCCGCTGTAAATTTGAGTCACAATTTAATAAACGTCGACTTTCGCGCTGAGTGATGCATTTTGTCGCCTACATCTGATTGCAGGACAGAAAAAGTAACCATCGGCTTCCGCGTTGCAAACGTCTTGTTCTTGCCGGAAGAGACAATTTGTTCAATCAGAAGGTGGTTAAATACATACGCGCTTTGTACGACGAGAGGATCTCTAAATTAGACCATTCAGTCGAACGAATTCCCTTGACAAGATTCGCTACCGACGCGTGAGAAATCGGTTACTTTTTTTTATTGTTGCTCGGTGTATTGTCTGGTCATTCGTCTTGCAATTGGAAAATGATGCCGCACCGAGACTAATTTGCGACTAGAAAGATGAAACAAAAAATGATTAAAAATTGAAACGTTAAGAACAACTTGAACTTTTTGCCGATTTTCAACGGTTGTCACTTTTTACAGGACACACGGAACATTTCACCTTTGACGAATCTAAGACGGAAGTCACATCGATCGCACTCAGCTTTTATCAGGGACTGTTTGCTTACAATGGATGGAATTATTTGAATTTTATCATTGAGGAATTAAAAGACCCAGTCAAGTGAGTATTCTTACGATGAGACAAGACTGAAATAAATTTAAACGGAATATTGATTAAACTGGATCACCGCTGATAATTTTGTTGTAAAATAAAATTAAAAATAAATTAATTCAAAAGGAATATAAAATTTGATTAATAAAAAGTGGTTCTTATCAGATGACAAGTTATTGACAATGTTGAAAGATAAAAAATCGGTTGACACAGCTGACAAATTTTCATATCGTTGTTTTACAATTGCGACTTTGTTTTATTTACAGGAACCTGCCAAAAGCCATCGCTATTTCGTGCACTCTGGTAACGGTTGTCTATGTTTTTACGAACGCCGCTTTCTATACCACTTTGAGTCGGACGGATGTGCTGGCTAGTCCTGCTGTGGCGGTTGTAAGTACCTTCATCTTCCATCAAATTCTGAAAAAAAAAAAAGAATAATATTGAAATCTTTGAATCAATCTTTTCAGACTTTTGCTAATCGCTTATTCGGATTCATGGCCTGGGTGATACCGGTATTCGTAGCTCTATCAACTTTCGGTGCTGTTAATGGCATTTTACTCACGTCGTCACGACTCTTCTACGCTGGAGCATGTGAAGGTCAGATGCCGGAAATTTTGACCATGATCCAAGTGTCCAGGAAGACTCCCACGCCTGCAGTGCTTTGCATGGTAAATATGAATGCTGATTAATGGAGCATAATATCAATAAAAATTTCGTGCCTTCTATATGCTAAAGTTGAAAATTTAAATTTCATGAATGAATAATAAGTGTGAATCACTATACAATTTCAGGCTTTACTGTCTATGCTGTACTTATGCAGTTCGAATATTGGAATGCTGATCAACTATGTCGGCTTTGCTACCTGGGTAAGTTTCATGTAAAAAGAAATGTTTTTCACATTTTATTTATTTAAACAAAATTGGTTTTATTTACTTTATTATTTTATAACAACAATGCAATCAAATTTTGCAGTTGAGCATAGGAGTTTCCGTACTTTGCGTCCCATGGCTGAGGTGGAAACAACCCAACCTTCATAGACCAATTAAAGTGAACATGGCTTTCCCAGTCATATACATAATTTGTACGTTGTTTGTTACAATTGTACCTATCTGGGTAAATCCACAAGAAACAGGTAATTAAAACATTTGTTGCATTGAAATTTAATTACTGCTAAAATTTTTGTTCAATCAAATATAAATTGTTGCTTTGTTTGTTTTACAGCTTATGGTCTTCTGATGATTCTTTCTGCGATTCCTGTGTATCTTATTTTTATCGCACCAAAAAACAAGCCCAAATTTGTCCAAAAAATTATTAGTGAGTATTTTATTAAATTTTTGGATAGAATATAATTAGATAAATAACTTTTTGATCTAATTTAATGAAATCAGTTTTTGTGGTTTTCCAATTTCCAAGTCCTCAGCATAACTTAGAGGAGAACAAAAAACCAAAAAGAAAACCACGCCATACAATGTTGTCAACTTTTTTTGAATTTCATTTTACAGGCTCCGTAACGCAAAGTATGCAGAAGATGATGGTGGTCGTCGGACCAAAAAAAGATTAAGGTTTCTAAACACGTCATACAATTATAACTCAGCCATATCAAGCATGTTTTTTTTTCAATAGTTTTGTTTATTGATCATCTTGTATTATTGCCACGGTTATAGTATGCATGCCCAGACATACATTCACTGGCACAGTCACGCCTCATTTCAATTCACATTGTAAAAATAAATAAAATCATAGACATTTCAAAGTACAACTACGCTTTTCAGAAAAATGTATTTTTCATCGATTCATGGTAGCAACCGATCTTATTCCATTATTTAAATTTTAAGATTGTTTAAAAATCAACTTTGTTCAATTTTGTATTTAATCTTTCAGTTTGCATGTTTCACTTAACAAATTTAACACGACACAAAAAATTAAATTGGAGTGGTTGTAAAATAATTTGAAATTCGTAGATATTATTTACAAATGTATGAGTCTTAACATATGTACATATTATACTAACCGCACACGTTCTTAGGGGTGATGGTAAGGTGTAGGTGCACTCAAATCAAAGTATCAAAAAATATAATAGGATTATACAATAGAATTGCGAACGTAAATTCTAATGAAAAATTGTTGAATAATCCCAAAATTGTATCATTTTTAGATAGAATAATTTCATTAGAATTTAACGTATAGTTAAAATAGGTAGTTCATAGGATACATTGATTTTGTTAGAACTGAAATTAATTTAAATTGCATTTCATTTACAGTTTCCACTACGAGGCTTTTACAAAAAATGATGATGGTTGTCGGAAAATCGAAACCTGCTCAGGTGTAAGCGGATAGGACAAACATGCTGGAACAGAGGCAAGGCGCGGTCATTTTTCGAAAAACAGCCATTTTACGAAAATGTCCTGCGCCACACTCACTCACTATACTCATTACTCAAATTCATCATTTCATTTTATTTGTTATCGTTACACCGCGTTTTTTACTCACGATCATAATTTCATTAATTAGGTTACTATGATTTATATTTTTTGCACAAACAGTCCAACTTTATATTAAGTTTTATTTTTAAAAACTTTAGCTATATTTATGTATATTTTATTACGATTTTGGTTAATATTTTTAATGCATGCATTAATCAAAATCACTTAGAAAATATTGTTTACAAATTTTATTTTCTTGATTCGAACTTTTTTTAAGAGTTAACGTTTGTTTATCTCATTATTTTATGTAATTCTACACGGACAAATTGTAAGCTAAGTATACAACTCGAGATTTTGTAAACGTGCAGATCTTTTCGACTTTAACTTTTATGTATTTTGTACGATTCACATTTTGATGCAACAACCTGTTTTTGATATAAAATTTAAAACACACTTTCGCCATAGTGATTAGTTATTTATCAGATTGCAATTTGCAATTTGATATCTTAGAATCTTAAGGACCTTATGATATTTTTTAAAGAAAATCATTGAGTTACAGAATGTTTGGTTTAATGTGCTTATTTTTGATTATCATTTCCAAATTTTGCATTACTATTAAATATCTAAATTTTTATTAGACATTAAAAGGCACAAATTTTTATTGTTGAAACTGTAATATAAATTTCTATGAGTTATTATTATAGTTTAAATATTATTTATATTAGATAATGATCTGAATCAAACTTTCTCGATATATCTATAAAAATATCACCTGTAAAACTGAATTTACTGCCAAACAAAATTTGTCTACTTTACATATGAGGCAATTGAGGCGTTGCATGTACTATCATTTTTGTTCGTTTTCATTTTTAATATCCAAGTACCTGAAAGGTTCAATCGTAAGCAAAATTATATATTTTTGGAAAAACCATCAAAACAATATGCATGCAATGACAAGTAAGTAAAATTTGTATTTAAAAAATTTAAAATATGAACAAAATTTGATTGGAAATTAAAAAACAATTGATAATCTTATGTAGATTTAATTTATTAATTTTAATTAATTAATTTTAATTTGGTAACAATATAAAATTGTACCGGATATTGAGTTCTATTTGGTAGAAGAGTAAAATTTTTTACTTACGGTTCAACTATACAGTCATCAAACATGAAATTATTTTTTTTTGTATTATCATTTTCAAATTAAAAAAGTATCCAAAAAAATTTTGATTTTGATACTTTTTTATTTGAAAAGAAGGTCTTTCGAGATCAAGTCCGGTTATTGCATCCGAGTCTACAATAATTAATGTAGTTGAACTAATAAAAATGGACATTTCATTTCAAGCAACGTCTCAAAAATTATTAATTTATCGATGAAATCAATGTAACAAATTGCTTCAAGTTATATTAAAAAAGCATATCTGTATATCAAACGGTTGAAAAAAATAACTCAGCTCTAAATAATGTTAAGACAATAATTTATGAATTGCTATTTATCGATAGTAATTTCTCTAGTATGTGTTGTATATGTTGAAGCGTTATGTGTTCTATAAGGTTTTGATGATAAATCGTATTTGAATTCATCGCAATCATGCTTTATATAAACTCACCCAAGCAAATTATCATATTTTCAAAGATGCGATTAATCAAATTGATTTATCGTCAAAGATATTCTGACAAGCTCGATTTTGGAATAACATTTCTAAATGTTGAATACACTATCGCGTTGACATTAAAAAAAAGTAAACTTATAGAAAAGCTGGTGGGTGTGTACACGTATTACAATTTGACAATATTCTTGAAGAACGATAATTATTTATTAATTTATGCGATTAGATTTTATTTAGAAAATGCCAGTTAATGCAACGAAAGAATAATGAAACTTTTGCAAAAAATGTTCATATTTGAACGTAATGAATGAAATAATTATTGAATAATGTCGTCCTTATGAGCTGTTCGAAATAAAAAGAAATTATTTTCTTGCCTGAATAACAAATTTAACATATCCACAGATCAAGTTATTTCTTTTAAAAATAGTCAGGATTAATAATTTTATAGATATTTTCAAAATAAAAATGAAATAATTTTATATTCAATTCTGCAAGCAGAAGAATTAAATACTATATAAGTACGTACATAAAGATACACTTAGAGTATGATTTTTATTTTTATCATCAAGTTGAAATAGTTTTCCAGAAAATGTAGATTTTAGTAAAGGAGACATTCAGCCTATATCATCTGAGAAAGTTGAGAAAACATTTCCTCTTATCCGCGACAATAACTTTTTGACTGACTTGCTATATATATTTTCCACGAAGAAATTATAATTAACTGATTAGTTTCTAATGAGAGGGAGATGAAATGAGATGAATTACAAACAACAATTGAATCAACTATAATACTATAATATAAAGTAGGTTGTAATTTTAGAACGCGATTAATTAAAATATACTGTTACCAGGGTCGAATTAAGTTATGAATAATTACAAGTATAAAATACCAGAAACATTAAACCTCAGCTTATTCTTCTTTTCATTACAACTGGAAACAAACGAAATTATAATTAATTCAACTCTCCAGTTTAATTCGGTCCTGCCTTATACTTGTGAAGCATAATGTTGTTAAATTCACATATTAAATGTGTAAATAAGATTGTAAAAGTGTTATTATAATTGTATGAAATGTTACTACTCCAAGTTAAAACAAAATTTGTTCATCAAAATTCTAAGTCGAGGGAAAATTGCGCAAAAAAGGAACAGTTTATGAAGTGAAAGAATGTTATAAAAAGTGATCTGTGGCAATATTTATGTATATAATGTTTAAAAATAAAGGAATGATTTTTGCAAAAGAAAGTTGATTTTCATCATAAAAAAAAGATCAATCGCCGAGTTTCTCTATCGTAATCGTTTTTATTTATTATTGATTTTGACATTCGCAGTAAAAAATGGAAGGGAGCTGATCAAACTTGGCAAACTATATGTACAATCAAAGAAAAGTGTCTTGAAAAGCATGCGTCATCGGAAAACTCCACTGTTCGTACAATTTGATTCAATAAAAAAGGTGATTTCTCCAAACCCAATGTAAAAAATTGTTCGTTCAATATGTTTTGGTAGCCCAGACTTCATTTTTTTCTTCACATTATTTGTTTGCAACATAAATTAAGCTATTTAAATTAGTAAGATTAAAAAAAACATTCAAAAACAATTCTTAAGTTCTTTGAACTAGTATTGTGATGGATTGAATTATGAAATAAAAAAGGGAGCACAGGCTTGGGACAATGCATTAAGCTGTTCGTTGGATGATGTGGACGCCGCTGTCAGTGTCCACGGGCTGAGACAATTCGCCAACTTTGAGAGCAAACGCAGCATTTTCGAAGGGCTTTTGCATTGTGCCACGGGTGAACGGACCCAAATCGCCACCTCGTTTTGCAGAACTGCAATCGCTGTAACTCGTTGCAAGTTCTGCCAAAGTCGCTTTCCCGCTCACTATTTGTTCTCTATATGCTGCAAAAGAACAACTTGTATTACTACAATTTCATATTGACATAAACTTTCAAAACAAAATCAACGATTCAATTGAATGAATGAGTAATTTCATTTAATGCCGAGTGAAAGCAAACTGTACTTCTCATCTGGCTTAATATCTTTTGTTTTAGTTTTGCATAACCCTGAAAACCGAAAAGCTGATGAATAGAATAATGAATGACATTTACAGTTAACTAATTCCAAAGCCTCAGCTTTGGATCGCGTGATATTTTCTTCGCGCCATGAGGAAGGACGCCGTGAGCCTGAATGTTTGACTAAAAGATGAGAGCACTGGACCTCTTCAGGGGAATCGTCTTTGTTGCCATTCCCTGAAGGATCTGCCGGCTTTGTTGGTTTGTCCCATTGGCTTTCCTTTGTGTATATGTTCAAATAATAATGCTGACCTGAAAAATTATTTTATTTTAATTCTTAATTAATATCAATAGTTTTAATTCAAACTCTACAACTAAACTTTATCGGTTTGTAATTGAAGTAAAAATTTTAGTTGAACCACTTGAAAAATGGATCAAGATTTTTTAGCAATCATCAAAATTGTCTTCCCAGTTGATCCATTAGCTACACAAAATGGAATGAAAAGCGAGGTATGAATTACCAGTAGATCTGCTCAGACGTTTTTCCCAGCCGGATGGAAGTTCCTCGTCGGTCATGATTGTCGATCAAAAAAGGGATTGCCTGAGTGGATGAAAAGCTAACGTGAGCAGAGGCGTTGGCTCGCAAATGCAAAAAGTGTCTAGTTGACGATTCAATCAAAGGTCAAGTCACTCTTGCACCATAATCACACGAGCAACGTCCTGAGAGGTTATTGTTAACACCGAGCTGTATTTTATTTCAAGGCGACACCGTCAAGCTGACAGAAAAAAATCCGCGTACGCTGCTGCCACGACGCCGGGCAGCGACTTTAATCGGTACTATATTTTTTGGGCTGGGCAGAGGTCTCTGCTTTATCGGTGGTGATAAGAACTAAACATCAAAGCTATCCGAAATTTCAACTTTCTTAATTTATTTTTTGTGAAATTGTTTTGATTAATTTTTTTTTTGCGAATGAGAATGAAATTTATTTATTCATTTGCCGTACTTTTTTTGTACAATTTAAATTTTTTTATTAGTCAAAAATGTTGTCTTTTTATTCAGAAAATTTTGTCATTCGTGCATTTTTTTTTTACTTTTGCATGTTGATTCGAACAAGTATTCTTGTATTGACTTACAGATTTGCGTTGAGATTTGAACGTGGAAGTTTTAATATCTATAGCTTTCATCAACCGAGACATGTTCGCTACCTGCTATTAAACCCGAGTTGATCCCTGAAAATATTAAAATCTCAGTTATGATCGATCTAGCTCTTCGAGCATTATATACAAATAAAATCATTTTGATCAGTATAACTGTGTGATATATTGTCTTGGATTTTTCGCCAATGTATTAATTCCATTTTTATTTCAAAACGAAATTGATGATTTTCAATTTGTTAATGTCAAAACTTAGACTTTATGAGAACAAATCTTCTTCTTTTGCACTAACGAAAAAAATTGAGAAACTGAGGGGTAGTATTTATTTGTTTTTTCTAATAAATATATGCATGCAAAATAATTATCGACATAAATCCTTAAGATCTCAATTACTGTCGATGCAAAAACATCGGAATATATAAATTAACACTATTGAAATAAATTTTATATTGACGGTCTTGAAATTGATATAACTAAAGTTAAAATGAGTTTTTTTCACCAATTTAGGTGTTAAACAACAGTTGAGAATTGTTGAGATCAATTTTAGTTGGTTTTTGACAAAATTTGATCCCCAAATCACGGTGTTAAATTTATCACGCCGGTGTTGAATGTAAAAAATATTTTTTGTCGTTAGTAAATTAGCACCACTGGCTTACATTTTATATACCAAAAAACAAAATTTCATACAACTATTTATGTATTATCAGAATTTACACCGAAATTCAAAGGTGGAATTTTGAAAAATGTATATCAATTTATAATAAAATATACCGTATTTTAAGCAACATAAAAACATATTTCGGTATATTCAAACATTTTTTGTATAATGAATGGATTACCGATAAATGGATTAATTGAATTTTTATTGATGCACATTACAGTTATTAAATTTTTCGCAATTTCGCAATGAAAATAAAAATGTCAAAATGTTGCTAATTGGTGATGGATATAGTTAGTTACAGGAATAATCCTTTTGTATTTTATACATTACTACAAAAAATGGGGACATTAAACAAAAAATAATATGTCACATTTCCTTAACACTAGAAGTACCAAGGGGACAAATTTGTCCCCTGCAAAATTTGGAATTCATGTATAATATTTTTCAACTACCTCGTTCAAGATTATGATTTTTTTCCAGGTGTTCTCACATCCTGTAACCTTTTAAAAGTAGAAAAATATTTTTTTCTTAATGTTATAATCAATTTCCCTATATCCTTTAAATTGGCTTTTTACCCTTGGCACTTCTTGTGTTAATACATTTCGAACTTTATTTCATTCATAACCGCGCAATAAACAAATGTTCCAAATCTTTATTATTCCAACTCCGTTTACATATTACTTAAAGAAGCTCTGAAATTTGAACATCAATTTATAAATATTTTCATTATTTGTATTAATAATAAAAGTGCAAAAATGTTTCGGGAATGTTTACATGCACACTATATTTGTATATGTTTAATAATGCATCTACCAATCTAGATACAAAAATTTATGCCACGTTCTGGATGTGCATCTCCCCTTAATTATCTGTCAATTTGTATCCCATATGCAATATCAGATGAAATTAAAACCTCATTTTCTTTTGGACCCGTGAAATGCACTCCGTCCCACCATTCATCGCGCTCGGTCTCGCAAAGTAACTCGACAAAATCTCCTTCCTCGTTTTGCGCGAAACGACATAATTTCGCATGATATACGCGTGCCGATATTCCGCGCTAAAATGAACTTTCGTCTCTTCCTCTCCCTGCCTCGACGCTCTTTTCTTGCCGCGCAGATTTACGTGTTCTTCGCGTCTATCTTCTCTGTGCCATAGTAGTTTTAGCATTGTATAAAGCTGCAGAACTCGTCGTGTCTCCTCTCTCTCTCTTCACCCGTTCGTCTCCTCTCTCTCTCCCCGCTCGTATTTCTCTCTTTCTCTATTGACGGGGGGTTTTAATAAAACTACCCCCACCACGTCGAGCAGTCGACGAAACGTCGCAAGGGCGGAAAGATTCAACGAGGGTAGAGCCAACGAAGATATTGGGGCAAGCAAAGATCGTAAGGACGCTTATAGATATATCACGCTCGGGCAAATTTTCCTCCGAGGAAACGTATATTGAAATAAGAGGCAAAAAGAGACCGCGGGTTGGAAAGAGGGGGGGGGGAGAAAAAGCGCTCTCGTTCTTTTTTCCTTCGTACAAAAATATTCGCTCCCTCTATCCTTATTATACATAAATAAACGTGCAAAAGTCAAGTCATTACTTTTATCTTCGAAAAAAAAAGAAGAGGAGGCAAATGACTGGAAAAACCATTTCATTTACATTACTCCTTTACGCTCGATGGGTGGAGTCGAAGAATTTGCTTTGAATATATTCTTTCATTCTGAAACAATACTTTTTTTTCTTTTGTTGAAACAATTTTATTGAAATGAAATTCAGTTTGAAAAGAGTTATTGTAGGATAATTAAAACCAATTAGGTTGTTTTTTTTTAAATAATGTTTTCATATTATTGTTTAAACGTTCTATAAATTTCAAAAACGTTTGTTTCGTTGCAGAGTGGATGAAGAAAAAAAGGCAAAATAAAATATCAATGGGATCATCGCGCTGTCCACTTGAAACGGACGATTAGCTTTATTGTCCGATGGATTTTCGTTTGTTTTATTCAAGTTGAGAGAGCAATGCAAAACACGTTGATAGCAGATGCCAAACAAGTGCCAATTTCGACAATGGTCGGTGAAGAGTTGTGCGCCGCTTGGGTGAATTGAAGATATATTATTGTGTACAGTGCTTTAAAGGGGATTTAAACGTGCATTGAATAGTTTGCAATGAAATACAAAATTCAAACAAAAAATTTATGAAATAATGCTTATGGCATTCGAGCAGAAGCTCTTGCACCCATCGATGTTACGCCTCGGTTATCTGTGCAAACATCAAAAAATGAGTATTGTTTGGTAAATTCGAAATATAAGAATTCAGTGAGAAATTTAAATTGAAATTGTTTAAACGGAAAAAAATTAATCTAACGTTCCTAATTGTTTCCTATTAAATATATATTTGTCATACATTTGATATATAAATATTTTTTCAATTATATGTTTAGATACTAAAATTTTGTGTGATACATTTTGATCATGTATGTAAACTATATGAAATGTATATAATTTTTGTTGAACATATATTTACGTATAACAATAAAACATTTAATAATAAAAAAAAGTCTTTTAAATTTCAAATGTGAAAAATAAATAACTGATTATAATCAGAGGCCCGTTATCAGTTTACGGTATCAGTGAAAAATGTAAGCACGAAAGCTAACGCAAATCCTCCAGCCCCTTGTCGAATCTTTTATAATAGGAGAGAGTTTAGCTTTTGGACGCGATATTGAAGTTCCAAATGTCGCACTTACGTCACACCAACAGCCGGTGCATGTCTAACGTCAGCTGTCGTATATCACGCTGCCCTCCAAATTTTTCTTGCGGTTCCCGATAAAAAGAACAATCGATTATGTCATTCGCAAGTGGCGCACGAGATATGTCGCAAACGTGACGACTGTGTACTACTTATAGTATCTAATTGCTTTTATCAAAAACAGACGGCTTCTTATAGTGTAACTGCTTGTACAATATTGAAGTTTCCAAATGAACAGAACGATCACATTCAAATCAAAAATGATTTTAATTAAAAAAAAATATTAATGAAAAAAAAAATTATTTTTTGGCATTTGAGTTTTTGAAAATTATTCTTGCATCAAAAATTGTTCTTTGGACTAAGAAAATTTCCGTATTAAGTTTTGTTAATGAATAATTTGGGATGTTGGTCAAATTTGTTGGGAGGTTTTTGGTTCAAATTTAACCAATGGATGGAAATTCAATTAAAGACGAAAATATATCTTAATCTGTTAACATTTATATTCTGTTATACGGTTGAATTCAAAATGAGGTCCTAAATCAATTACAATCTATTTCTGATGTAAATGGACCGCGCCCAGCCCTCGGGCGATCAACCACCTATTAAACCGCACATTAAGACGAAATGTGAGAAAATGGTTGGACCACGCTGAATCCTTGTGACACAGTAAGTCGTCAAGATCCTAGAAGCGTGCTTATTATGTGTGAAAATCAAATACTCGGTTCGCGCCCCCTTTTTACGTTCGACTTATTCATGAGCAGCGGTGCGAGATGGGCGATGTTTGCCGAGCCGGATATTAACTGTATCCGAAGCCCGTAGGTGGGTTTTGGATATTACGATGATCGCTTGCATTCTTGAGCAACAATTAGTAATCCCCGGTACGTGGCTGGCACGCGACTTCGACGCGTGCGAATCGCCGCTCTCCCTTTGACCCCGCGCACAAGCCGACTGACGAAAGTTAGGGGAACCATACAGAAACGTTTACAAACCATATTTTATAAACGCCACCAACTGCTTTTTGAACGTTTTCAGACATGTTAATAAACCGCATTAGGTAAACATTGTAGGGGCGGTAACGGGGGAGGTCAAATCCTGAAAAACACTATGAATTTATTATGAGCCGTTTTGGGGATGCAAAAAAGACGTTCTGTTCATGTGGGAAGTGAATCGCCCATTGAGAATCTCAACTATTTTTAGCGTAGTTTTTATATCTTAAAAATGAGAGCACGATAAACAACAAGAAGACAAAATATATGTTTAATAAATAATTCAATTTTGAAAAACCCTAAACAATTTAATGTCATAGTTCTAAAACTTTTTTCACCTTTTGTTAGAACCTTCTGCTACTGGTTTATTAAAAAATTTTTTATAAACAAAAAAGCAACACTAGGCGTTTCAAGAAATTCATATCCCAAATCATGGCCGGCAGTGTGCACATTGTCAATAAAATCGTTCAAATATCAGTTCTATTTTTGAGCACCAGAAACGATCGCGCTGCTTATAAGTGCGAACGAAAGTCCGCTTTAGTGAATACAGAGCTAAGGGCCACAAACAAGAAGAATAATGGCGAGGATATTTGCAAATGCACATCTAACTCGGAGCAGTGCAAACGAACGGAACCTGGGAGCTAATTTCGCGTAGTGTCGCCCCGGGCACCGTTTCATCGTGCAACCATTGGAGGCACAGTTTGTCCCGGCGCTCTGAAGAGATCGTATTGACACAAGTCGCGTGGCCACATATCGCCCCATCAATCCATCAGGTTTCCTGGGAACAGCGACGTTGGCTGCAATCTTTGGCTCCTAACGCCTGCTCATAGTTATTTATTATACTGTCGACCCGATCGCTGGGAAATTTTATCATTTTTCCGTAATTTTGTGGGTTGGATGTATCTGTATCATGAATTCATTATTATTGATATGATTGATATATTGATTATATTAAGTAATTGATCAATTCTTACAAATATATAAAAATTTAGAGGACAAGTTTGTTATCTATTCAAATTGAAGTATTTATAAAAGATAACATTTTTTGAGAGAAATTGCAATAATATAATTAGGGACAGGGGTAATTTGGGGTTCAAATTGGGTTCACGTTTTGATCCCTTTATTTAAACAATGATAACAAATTTAAAAATACATGACTTGGGAAATGATTATTTTTATTTCTTGAAAATGTTGAATTTTAAATTCATTTTTATTATTTGAATAACATTTTTTGTTAGATCAAGCTGATTTCGATTTTTTTGAGTTTTTAAAAGTTCACACATCCCCTATCAATTTTCTTTCACTAATAATCCGGAAGATTCGGCCGGTGTGCAAAACTAGTTACAATTTAGAGGAGCACACGCGCTTTAAGAAGCGTATCTGTTCCGAGTGAGTAGTTTTTGATTGACTATCAGGATAGGCTCATGGCAGATGGATTATCAAGCGATCGGCAAAAATTCGCAGTCAACTGCTTTTTATCTCGATGCGTATCGACACGAGACACGCGTACTCGCAGTGTTTAACTGTGCCCACGCTTATAGTGACATCACGTGAGGTCACGTGTCGAAGCGCCTGTACACGTGAAAAAGCATCCTTTGATGTGCCCACGTTGAAAACAAGATACAACACTCCACGCAACTTCATCGGAGACTATCTGCTGACAACTTTCTCATCGCTTGTTAAATTCAATCTGACATGCAAAAGTAGTGTTTGTAGATAGTGATTCTGAATTTTTAATTGGCAAATGTTACGCGGCAAGAAAACTTGTAATAATAATTCTCAAATTTTTGTGAATTTTTATCACACTGTATCATAAAACAGTGATAAAATGCCTACTTTGTTGGTGTTTATTGAATTCGTTTTTTATTTTAAACAACAAGCGATAAAAATTATTTAGAGTTTAATCATTTTTATTTGAGTGTTCAACAAATGTTCAACAAAAAGTATATAGAGTTTTTGAAATTTTACTCAAGTGTTTAATAATAATAAAAATGTGCGCTGTCGACCAGCGCGCAGGCGACACAAACAAAATTTTAGGTTAGGTTTTTAAACGTAATTTATATAGGCCTCCTTACATTACGATGTACCAATGGGTCAAGGACTCAGGACAGACTCTTCGTGTGTACACAGGGATCCTAGTTCAATGCCACCCACCGGCAAAAATTTACAAAGAAAATTTCAAATAAAAAAAATATAAAAATATAGATGAGCCTTTTCGATCTTGCCAAATATATTTTAAAATTACAAAATTGGGTATAATTTTTACCAAACAGTTTGATAATTTCTATCAAATTGTTATCACTGCTTTATGAAACAGTTTGGTAAAAATAGACAAAAATTTGAGAATTATTATTACAAATTTTCTTGCCTTGTACGTTCGGAGAAATAACAGATTTTAATATTTATTTATATTTTTGAAAACACAATCAGACGAACAGGTTGGAAATGAGAACAGATTTGAGTGAAGCTTTACAATATATTAACTTCGAAAAATTATGATTTTTTACTAAATAAAAAATTGGTACAAGATTAATATTCATTAATCTAGGTGTAGTTTTTGGTTTTTTCCTGAGCCGATTTATCGAATATTTTCCGTTGCTAATTAAATAAGTTTCTCTTTCTACCTAATTATTCAATTTGAATTTTTTAGTTAATACGAAAGATAAGATAAAACAAGTTTTAATTTTTTTAAGTTTTTGCGTGTAACAATTTCTGATTGGCTGCGTCAAGTTCCTTCTCTGGTATCATTTGTGCATGGTAAAACGTACTTCGGTGGTACGTTGTTGCCAACTCAAGCACAAGGTATACACAGGTTTGAGTTGTATACATAGAGATGAAAAGACTTTTCTGAATTGTAAACACTTTGAGGATGATCAAGTCTGTGAGTCTATCAGCGCGGTTTAGTTTGGAATGAAAGATTGATTTGACTGGGCCAGAAGCACTGGCCCATCTATCTGAATTTGTTAGCATTAGGGACGAAGGACCCAAAAAATTTTGAAAAATTCATGAATTTTCCAAATTTTTGTAAATCTACATCTTCAAGTAGGTTTTTTCTTTTCGAAGAAGAGTCATAAAATGTAAATATTCTACTGTATTGATATACTCAACTGTAAAACATAAATACTGTGTTTTTACATCTTATTTAGAATACAACTATTTAATATATATATTTAATATTCGTTGATGTAGTGAATACGGAGAAAAAGGAATCGTTGAATTGAATCCTTTGAACTTATTATATGGGAGTGTCTATTCGCACCGCAGAGTGCACGAGAGTGCATGAGAGTGTATGAGAGTGTATGAAAGAGTGCATGAGAGTGAACGAGAGAGTGCATGAGAGAGTGTAAATTAAGAATAACTTAAATTTTACAGAAAAAAATTGTTACGGTAATTTTTTATTATTCTTGTTATTTTTTGGTGATACTAAATGAGTTTTACAACTGAAACTTTTTTCCACTTACAAATACATTGCAATTTACAGAAAAAAAGTTTTTTGACGACGATGTTTGTTTTATTTTTATTATTCTTTTCTGACAATGAACAACTTTTACGAACAACATATTTATTTGAATATAACTTCATTGTCGTCGAATCATAAAAAAACAACTTCTTGTTATTTTTCTTATTTTATTTACTCTAATACAGTTTTTTCCACTAATAAATACATTGCAATTTACAGAAAAAAAAGTTTTTTCATGACGATTTTTGTTTTATTTTTGTTATTTTTTATGACAATGAACAATTTTTACAAACGATATATTTATTCAAACAATAACCTAGTTTGTACCTAGACAATGTACCTAGTTTTGGTTATTTTTGTTATTTATTTATATTAACCAGAATTTTACAATAAAACAATTGATGGGACCCGTTTGTTTGTAACTATTTAATAAGTATTTAATTTTATGCGAAATTACTAATTTTAAAAAGATTTTTGCTATTTTAGTTATTTTTCATGTAAAGAATAAATGTTTAAACATAAACTTATCCACGCACTCTCGTGCATTCTCACGCACTCTCGTGCACTCTCTCGTGCACTCTCTAATGCACTCTCTCATGCACTCTCTCATGCACTCTCGTGCACTCTCTCATGCACTCTCGTGTACTCTCATGCATTGTGCGGTGCGATTATTTTCGTCCTTATTATATTTTATTATCTATCTTATACCCAAAAAGGTGTTCAAATCAAAATATTGTGAAGTAAAAAAAAGAAAAACGAAGGGATACAAAATGAAACATTTCATCTTCCTATTGTCATATAAATATTGAGTATTACGATCTTCATTCTATTTTTTATTATGGGTACATTTTAAAAACAACGTTTCTGACTATGGATATTTACAATTTAAAATAGTAAAAATGAACAGTCGTAAATTTCAAATAATACCTACAAAGTATGGTGAATTTTTCACCAATATATGACTTTTATTAATGAAAAATGACGTACTTTTTATGCCAGAACATGTTATTTTTTATTGATATAATTAATTCAGAAAAATTATTCTTTCTTATTTCTTTTATGTCTATTTATCCGCACCTCACATTTGCTACCAGATTACATACATAGTCTACAGATCTCTGTAAAACTGTCGATACATATGAAAATTCGCATTTCAACAATGGTTTATAATGAAGTAATAGATGATTGTATAACATCGCAGACATTAATTACAGAACACCATGCGCGGACGCATTCGACATACACACACTCGGTATCACTTGTATATTACTGTGTTTCGGTTCCTTATCTACATCAGCCGGTGAAAAATAGCACTTGTGAGAAAAATCCGCACGATTGCCTGTTATGAATTTCAAGGGAAAAATCAAATTTTTATTTAGAAAGTGGGTATTTTTGATATAAATATTAATGAAGACATTTCAATATAATTGATGTTAAATGTACGATGGTAAAACGAATAAACATAGTTTAATCATGGTTAAGATTATAAATAAAAAACTATTATATTATTTACTTACTTATCTACTTATGATTACAATTATTATATACTTCCACCTTTTTTTTAAACAATAAAATCCAAATAACGGTATAGTAGTTCGAATTTTAGGCGCCAGATTTTTAGATGCCAAAATTTTTAAGCACTTAATTTTTTTGAATGAGATTAAAAAAATTATTAAAATATAGTTTTTCATTTGTGGCGCCCAAAATTTGGCGTCCAAATTTTTATATTCAACTTGACTCTTCACTCATTCTAAACACTTTAACAAGTGTATTGGAATATAAATAATGGTCTATGAAAAAATTTTGAATTTATTTTTTTCATTGTTTTTTTAGCAGAACTGAATATTTTAAGGTGTCACCATAATTTGTTCAAGGGCACAACTAACAAAATTTTATTTCTGAACCTTTAAGTGAAAGATAATTTTGGATTACTCATATATTAGTTTATTTTTAGTCATCTGCTGATAGAAAATATACCAAATATATTTCAAATTATATTTTCAAATATAAATTTATCATATGTACAAGCGAAATTTTGTTAAGAATTTTGAACATATATATTTGAACTATATATAAAATATATAACTTTTTGCCGGAATTATATTTACTATACTTTGACTAATGTTTTAAAAAAAATTTTTTTCGTGAGGGGTATCTATTGAATCTAAAATTTGACAATCCCAGGTAGAAACAGCCAACGTTAAGACGACTTTGCAATTGTTCCCACGTTGGGTCAACGTCAGTAGACGACGTTAGTAAACTACGTTGAACCAACGTCGGATCGGTTGTGTATACAAGGTCGGATCAATGTTGGCAAGTTAACGTTGGCAGCCAATGATGGGC
>JAPYZS010000434.1:0-77658 GCA_030522925.1 Trissolcus japonicus
GTCACTTTCTGAAGCTCCGTCAGTATTGAGAACTTTATCGCATAATTCAACGTGTCATGGACATTGCATGTTTCTTCTTTTCTGCGCACTTTCACTCTATTAACTGATTATTTTATTTTTACCAAAACCATTTAACAAGATATAAAGAAAAAAACAGCAAAGAAGAAACAAACAATTGAAAATGAGGTGAAGTGGTGATATATAATGTTTTCGATCCATCCCCTTTGTTTGCTTTTTTTTTGTATACGAAATATATTTCATCGCTGCTACACAATGAAGATATGAGAGGATGCATTTTCTTTTTAGTTCGCCATTAATCATGCCTCATGAAGTTGCACCGAAGTTGCGTGATGTCTTAACACGAGCGCAGCAAGAAGGGTTTGAGGCGGTAGTTGAAGAAAGGATATTTGTCGCATCGGAATTTCGCGCGGGATGAAAATATATACACGCGAAGATGGTAAATTTATCAGGACAAGCGCGCTATACAGCCTCGAAGTTTGCAAGTTGGGCTTGAACAATCTCGACGTAAACGTTTGCTGCGGATTTGATGATTTGATTTTCGCGTCCGTTCAAATTCTATTAGCGCGGCGGTTGCAGCGAAAAAAATAATTGGCTAATGTGCATGTACCAACATTTACGGACTTGGATGTATTAACTTTTTGAATTGAATGATTAAAAAAATGAAGAATAATTGGTGGAGTTGCAAGAAAATCGGTTGGTAAATTTTGTTGAATACAGAAAAAGTTTCATACATCTTATATAAACTTATTTTTCTTTATAGAAAATCTTTTTCTCTTGAATGTATGAATTTTTCGAAGCGAATTTTTTTTATTGCCAATATAAAATCGGGGTTTTGATAAATGTTGAATGTTTTATTTGTTAGTTTCTCAGTCGCGAAATGATCGATGACATAATATTGAATTGGATGCTTCTCTATAGAACTGCGTATTTTATTATCTCACGGACACCGGTGAAAAAAAAAACTGTGCCCGGATTCTAGTCCAACTGTCATTGGCCGCTATACTTCACGTGTTTATAAATCATCTTTTTGTCAGCCAAATTAAAGAAAAACGAAAATAAGGTGAACTGAAATGGAATTTAAAATAAAACAAAGAACCAAAACAAAAAGAATATTGAAAAATAAATGAAAAATGCAAGCCTGTTTATAGATGCATCATCAGATTTCCACAATTTTTGTAGCGTTAACTTTTTCATCAACCGAATCATATCGGGCGGCTGAATTTTCGCGCGTCGCGGGGCTCCCAATGAATCAAAACTTCGCACAATCATGATCAGATACACGCAACCCGCGCGAGGCACCATAATTTAGCCAACCATCAAAAACATTTTCATCCGAACCGCATCACCAAAGTCCTGGACCAATTCATTTCACTCCCCATAATCCCTTCTTGGTCCATTGAGCCCATTATAAATCCGCCCGCTCATCCCGCCATCGAAAACCTATAAACCCGAAACTCAATCCCATTACTTTGCTTTAAGAGCGTCGCCGAAAACTGGAAGGGAAAACTAAAAAAAAAAAGAAAGAGAAAAAAAAACAGACGAAAAAAAATAAGGCGATCGAGTAAGTAATAGCGGGCACAGGCGTCTTATCGAGCTCATTACTTAAGTCGGTTCATCTTGAGCACATTAAAGGGGGAGGGGGGGGGGCGACCGGATAATGAAGGCGCGAGCAGGTTCAGCATGAACGCGACAAAAGCCCCGGCAGTTACGAACAAAAAGGCGGCCCGAATTGCGTGCAAACAATAAGGATTCGGCGGGGTCCTGTAGAGTTCGGATTCGGAACGTTCAGAGTTCGGCTCTTCTGGCGATGGCGCATGCGGTCTGGTCTTGGAGGGTGAAAGCTCTCTGCGACGTTGAAAACGCCGAGAGCGCAGAGGGTGGATGCATCTGGCCCACCCTCGACTTAGTTTCGCATCGGCCAACCGCGAGGTCGGACGCATGCACGCAACCGGATGCTGGCTAACCTCGGACGCAACATGTAGACTTGGCCACCGGAACGGACCCGAAGAATCGCGACAACACCACGCTCGATGTAATACGAACGTTCGAAATCAAACCGACAGCTCGCGCCCAGTGCCGCGGCAATCGACATGCTACGAAATGCCTTATGGTTTCTGTTTCTGTTGCGCCTGTCCAACACCGGCTTCTGTTACGGAAAGCAAGGTGTGTGTTTCACGAGTGATGCTATCACAACCCTGTGATGAATTTTAGTTTTTGGCCTCATGCTTTTGATCTGTTATCCCTCTGGATTCAGTTTCCATCAGATTGCAACGACTCTCACGGTGGACTACCATAGATGTGAGATGTTAGATTTAAATCGTGACTCCTTTTCGAATGAGCAAAACCAAATCTGAGTTGCTGAGACGGCGAAAGTAACGTTTAACAAATTATTTCATTATAAATCACTAGTCACTGAGCTTTTCAGTTTTTCAGTTATGACAAAATTTTGAGAAAAAAATTTTTTCATAATAAAACTTCTTAAAAGACGGATTTTTGTTTACCAATTTTGTATTTTTTATGTAAATGATTTATGAGTAGTATCAAAAATTAGGAGAGGTATTTTTTGTCCATTAAGAAACGTTTTTTCTTGTCAGAGACATAATGATATTTGTTTAAATAGTTTTACTAGTAATCAGCTTAGGAGCTTAAAAATTAATGTCCCGTTTTTTGTCATGTTCGTGGTTCCGAGCCAGGGTCGAGATTTAAATGCGAAATCCAGTCTAGTAAATCAAACGGTTTGGCGTGGATGCACATAGTCACATTGTTCGGAGAAGATTTTGAATATATAAATAATTAGCAACGTTTCAACGTTCGGCGCATTAAAACAAAATAAAAATGTACGCAACATTCATTTCCACGTTGTACTTTTAATTTCGATACAAACTTGAAAATAATTAAATTTTATCCAATGCATAATGATGATGAAGAGCAGATAATCAAGTTTCGTAAAAGCACAAATTAGCACAAATAAAAAATGAACATTATTACTATTCAAAATACAATAACAAAAATTGTAACAAAAATATAACAAACAAATATAACAAAAATGAACATTATAATTGATTTGATAAAATTTGATTATACAATTATAGCTTGAATTTCCAACAACAGATAAAGTTATACATTTATGGTAATAATTAATTATTGAATGACCCGTAAAACTTCCATTATTATAATTTGATCAAACGTTAATTGTAAATAACTGTTCAGGAATTTATTAAAAATTAGTTATCTTATCAACGTGTATCACAATTTTTAGAATCATTAATTTAAAAATAATTTATGTTATGTTTTTGTTTTATGAAAATTTTTATACGAAATTGTTTTGATAAATAAATAAATAAATATTTTTCTGTTATCCATAACCGTTGGCATATATTGTAGACCTAATTCACTATACTTGTTGATTTTGCATTCATGGACATTGTAAAAATCGATTTCACTGTTGGTTGAATGAAAAGATGTAGATTTACTGCGGTACACCATGAAAAATTTTTCCTCTCTCGTGTACATTGCAAACAACTTTTCTGGTATGAGAATAAAGATTGTTCATGTATGTTTCATGTGTCCAAATAAATCATATATTTTTTCATTGCAAACTTGTCAGCTTGTTTTAAGCAGTTTCATGTGCCAGGTTTTTGGAAGTAATTTATTCTCATTTTTTCCTAAAAATTCAAAATATTATTTCAGGATCATAACTTTGATATTACACATCCAAAGACAGTATTTTGAAAGGTATTAAAAAGTATTTTTTTATGTGACTGTTATTTCAATTATAAGCTAGCGAATTAAAAGTTATAATAAAAATGCTAAACAGTGTGGAAAAAATTATAGTACTGTTCTTCACAAAAAAAAAAAAAAAAAAAAAAAAAAAAAAAAAAAAAAAAAAAAAACAAAAAACAAAACAAAACAAAACAAAACAAGAACAAGAACAATAGACTTTTCCTTTAGCCAACTTCGAATCTCGAGGATTAGTAAAATCTTACATTAAATGTAGCAGACAATCGGAATGTTTGAATCCGTATCTCATTACGTGTTCAGTTTTAATTGCACGATTTCATTTGAGAGACTAGAATTGAAAGTTCCTTTTTTTGCGAAACATTCTTGATCAGTTGATTAAAGGGGTTTGGATCCGGTCCAAAGAATTTGTTCTAGCATGGCAGAATCAAGGAGTGCTCTAGTTTTGTGAGAATCAATAAATCCATTTCATTCAACAAATGATTGGCGTCCACTCACTTTTGACTTTTTCTCATTCCGAACGGCCGTTGCAATTTTGACGAAACTCTTCGACTAATTTTCTATCGGTATCAGATCCGAATTGAAACCATTTCTTTTTAATACGATACCGATTTTTATAAAAAAGATTTGTTCGATGTTTTTGATATTTTATCACATAAATGTTTTCAATACGATAGAAATTTATTTTTTAGAGCTCATGAGTACAACAAAATAACACTTTTTTTAAATTAAAAAAATGTCATAGTTACAATAAAGTCCACAAGTTATTTTCTATCAACATTTTCCTCAAGATTTGAAACTTTTTTCACTAAATATAAAAAATTGTTCATAGTTTGAAATTATTGAGAATGTTTGGAACGCTTTTTCAACACTTTTTCAACTTTTAATATTCGTTTATGCGCAGTAAAATTAAAAAAAAATCAATAAAAACCGTGTTGCAACTAATTATACAGTCAGAATTATGTTCGGGTATAGTGTACGTTTATTTTGATTGTAAAACAGTAACAGTGAAAATTGAACATTTACGTTCAGTAGAAAATTATTAATAAAATGATATGTTCAATTCCTCCATCAGAAAATAATGTAATTTGAGCTGTGTGTACATTGTATTTACTCGTATATACAGCTGAACAATAAAGTTTTTACCTCCATCCAGAAATACACTGCAAAAAATAATGTTTCATGTGAAACGTTTTAATAGTGACTTTTTGAATAATCCAAAATATTCACAATACTAATGAGATAGGAAAACAATTAAAAATTTTTAAAAAGTGACCACAAAAATGTTTCATTAAAACGTTTCATTTGCTGTGTAAGTTTTCAATTATATATTACTTTTACAAATTAAAAAAATCTTTTTTAACAAACAGATAATGTACATCCTCATGTTTATACATTGTAACTAGAATTTAATTAATTACAAAAAATAATAAACAAAAAGTAAAGCTTTAATTTTTAAATTGAAAGTTTGGACTAAATAGTATTGAGATAATTAACTGATTAAAACTATTTTAAACGAGAAAAGCGATATGTTTCTCCTTTCCCACTGATTGGATGGGTAAATTAGTTAATTCAAAAACACTGTACGTGTATACCTAGCTGCATTACAAGATTTAATAGTTGTTTAAATGTAAAACAACTGTAGTCAGTGGCTTTGGTAAAACACTATTTGCAAGTTACGAGGAAGCGCTCGTCGAGCCAATCAAATTTGCGGTTTATTTTGTATAAATGAACGCCCCCGTTATGTGAACGGAATTTAACGTTTTAAGCGTCAAGTCAACTACGTTACATAATTTTCAACATATATACCAGACCAATAACTAAACCGAGAAAGGTTGTAAATATTCATTTATTTACGATTCCACGTTTTCATCCTGCTCGAATATACGACTGACAAATAATTTTTATTTTGGAATTAACTTAAACGAATTGTCGCGACCATTGACATCGGGTTGTAAGCGCAAAGCTTTGTAAACAAACAGAAAAAAATGTATTAATTTCCAACGAAAGCATATCAAATGTTCAGCAATTAATTACAATGGTCGTTTTTTATTATTTAAATTAAAATATCATTTTAGTATGAAATAACATTTAACTAGTCAGCTACAATCCAAACTGTTCAAAGTTAACAGATTGTTTGCACGAGTGGGCATGATAATAGAACTCATGTATTTTACCAGTATTGCCTGTCCCTCTCCCATTCCTCTCTCTACCCACACTCAATCCTATTTTCAACACAACAAATGTATTAAACACATTTCTGTTCACATTTCGTTTTAACTTGACGTATTTCATTAATCCTTATTTCGAATTGCACAAAGCAGACCCGCGAAAAGTAATCGTAAAGATGATTTATTCATGTGGAACATTGTATTTAAACGTAACCCAAAAGTTATTTGATTTCAATATTTCATCGACGGGATATGAAATTTCATTTCACATATAGTAGAATGGTAATTCACGTCATAAATTTTGCTCTGTATTTGATAGCGTGTGATGGGAATTAAATGTTAAGTCGGAAATGCTGATTTTGCGCTGATTCAATGTTGAATATAAACATTGAATTATGTAAATTCCCTAGTATTTTGGGGAGCGAAGAGGGGGGGACACACCGAAAGCTCAGAACGTTAATCAATCTTATGTCGCATTTTGTGATTAGCAACTTGCACGTATAAAGTTTCCTTTGCTTCGATTATATTTATAACAGAGAACAAATTGAACTGTTGTTTCGGTAATAACTGACGCGCATCAAAAAGTCTCTACTGTTGAATCATTTGCACAATAGCAATCGTAGTTATCCATTATGTATTTTTGTTCTATGCTCTCACAAAAATGCGCGCGATGACGTTCAAAAAAGCTTTTGTATAGTGTTTTGAATTGGAAATGTATAGCATACCAATTTCACAATTCGAGGACGTATTCATTTGAAAAATGCGTTACCGGCTTTATATTCGAAAAAAAGAAAACAAAAAAAAAAAACAGGTGCATGTTCCCTCTGCAACTAACGCTATTAAGCTGAAAGTAATTTACCTATAACTGAAATCTGGTCTACTCTATGTTCAAGTCTTTGAGTTCAAAATTGGGAAAACTATACTTTAAATAATTTATTCCCGTTTATTCTCATAAACCGTCGTTTTACGCGCAAAAGTTAAATTCAGTAGTAATTGGTTCTTATACAAAAGTTGCCGTCTATATTACAGGCTTATAACGAAAAACCGATCGGATTGTTTAATTTGCTGTAAAACATATTACATTTTACGTCGCAATATATGCTTTGCCAACAAGTCCAGCTCGGCAAAACAAACTTGAAACTATTTATTTATTATTTCGTTATATTGAACAAAAAAGAAATTTTCTGTTGGTCCGAAAATTCATTTTCGACAACAAACAAAGGAAAAAGAAAGAAAGATAGAACGGAATTTTATGGGGACTTTTTTGTTCAAATAAACAACTTTTTATCTCTGATTTGAAAGTTTGTAATTAAAGAAGATTGTTAGAATACTTACGATGTGGTTCGATCGATAGAATGTACACGTGCTCGCATTTTTTGTCGCACAGTAATGGGTCTTCATTGATTTACATCGCCACGAAACCTCAAGCACAGATATGCAATGCCTTGGTCGTCGGTTGCTTAGCAAGCTGGAAAAGTTGAAACTATCTATAATGTAGCAGTATTCTATATAATGTAACATTCTATAATTATATTTATAATGAATGAAGTTGTTCATTACGAAAATTAGTTTCCCAACAAAAATTGGAAAATCAATTTCATTATAAATTATTAAATTATTCTGAATCATAAGTTGACCAAAGTTTGCAAATAAATTAGATTGCTTCATGACACATATTTCCATCCAAATTAAATTAACAAAATATAGAACACAGAAAAAATTATATTAAACTATTATCATCCATTACTCGTTAAATTCATTAAATTATATAAATTCATCAATCGTTTAATTTTGATTACAATTGAGCACATTTTCAAACTTTTTCACTCCAGTCTCTCATCATTTGTTATTGCATGGCACACAAGTTTTACGCTGCAATTTTCGCTCGCAACGAAAATATAGTTTCATTTCGTGTTTATCAAGAATGAGATTTAATTGTGGAAAAATATATATACAGGACATAAAATTTCATTCTGAAATATTAACCGTGACGAAAAAGAATCGTATAAATTTTCATTATAACTTAATTTCGTTCGTTTCTGATGACGCGTGAATAAATGTAAATTTATTGTCTCTAATATGCAGTAATGTAACGGAACGTTCATTAGTAATAATTCTTTTTCAAGACAAGCGATGACGTACATTTTAAAGGACACTGTCATATAGACACGAAAGGAGAAAAAAATGAAATATGTCAAGATTTTAAATTCGAATTTATATTGTAACGCGTCATGATTTCTACTTTGTCAACGAAATGACTTGTAATCATTTTATTTCTGCCCGCCCTTCAATGATATGTGAGCCCAATTTGTTCCACCAGATTTGTATCAATCTTAAGATTTATTAGCATAATTTCATGAATATTGCATGAGAAACAGAACATAAAATTGATTAATAAATGCTTACATTGCATTGCAACTAAATGTTCTCCGAAATTAACATTTTACGAAGCTCGTTGTAACATTTCAACAACATGAGATATACTACGCTCGGGGAAAGAAAAAAAAAAAAAATTTTTTTCCTCGCTATATTATGGAGAGATGATTAGTCGCATTTATAACTACACTAGACACTTCATAAAATTGTCACGCTGTATAAATAAAATGAACGTTACGCTATCGACAATTCAATTAACCTCTGCGACAGCTGACCTCAATTCTAGAATTGTTTTCATATTAAATTTAATTAACTGCAATGCGCAGATATTAAAACGAATTTCTGTTAGCTCTCAAGTAACGTTACGAATGATGTGTATTCAGAGCAGTGATTGCACATAATTACAGTTTATAGGATGCGCGTGAATTATTAGATTCCCGAGGTGAGATGTCAGCAAATAACGAAGCGATGAATGAATCTTTTTCTTTGCTATACCGTCAGAGATTTTAATTTCACGTTATATTTACAAAAAACTACACGTCGAATAACGTAATTATCTGAAAAATGTTAAATCAACATTTTTAGCTCATCCTCTAATGAAAAATTTCCGGTTCACATATTTCAATTAGAATTTCAAATTAATGAAAAATTTTGTGTGTTATAAAATTCTAACAATTTTCTGATATTATCTTTGTCATATTATGAACCAATATACAGCGTAGACAATCAAAATTTTAACAATATGATAATTAATATTTGTTAACTTGATTTAATTGAATAATTATATGTTACAGAACGGAACAACTCGATGCAAGAATGTAAATTGGAAGGACTTCATCCCCTCCTGATAACAACGTACAAAAATATCACCATTTCGGTACTTGACATTTTAATTATTATTAAGGATAAAAAGAGACAACATTTTATTTCGACCATTTCACAAGATGTAATTTCGACTTGCATGTACTAATTGAAAGAGTAAATTAAAAAGTTTTTTTTTTAAGTCGGTATCATGAAGAGTTAAAAAAGTTAATTTATTCATGATGAAACACCACGTGTACGATCACTTTTGGCTTTTCAAACAGCAGCAAAAATATATTGACACCGGTTGGGTTGCTTTTTTGACCTCTGAGGAAACTGCAAATGGGTTATTTCTTGAGGTATTTATTTTTGTGGCCCCGTCATTACTCATCGCCGGAATATATAAGACCTACGTAATCGATAACTTGTGACCATACACTTTGGGAGTGTAAACAAAATGACATCCTAATTTCTCTTTTTATAGACTACGGTGTTTGCGCGCACTTATCCAACTAACAAAGATTTTTTACTTTGGTTTTGGATCAGCAACTCCTAATCGCTAATTATGAACATAATTTTTTATATTCGTCTAGTCAACGTTTTTAATTATTTTTTATAAAAAAAAACTAACTTCTATAAAATTGTTTAAGACAATTTTTCGAAGTTTTTTTTCAACTTGAAAAAAATACTAAATAAATAGAAGTGTACTTCTAAAATGCCACACCTGTGCCTTACGATCCACCTGTCTCTGTCTTTCATCTATCCTCTTTCTTCTCACTCAGTCAAATATAATAATTTGAACCAACCAGAATCCAAACAGAATCATCTGTACGACGGCTATTATAAGTAGCGCTACTTTTTCGAATCATCTAAAAATTACCTACAATGAAACCGGTAATCCAGGCATCCATTTTAAATTGACCTTTTGGTCTACTTGTTCTTTATTCGAACGTTATTTTCTCTACAATTATCGCAAAACTCGTTTGCGGTATCATTTGGATGTTATCAACAAAATCGAATAAGATTGCGAAGCTAAACCAGAGAGCCCTGTAATCAGCATCCTAAAAACGATCGCATTTGCTCCGATTAAAAACAAATACATTTCCTGGTCGATTATCTGCGGTAAGTTTAATTCCGTCGCAGTGAAAATGTACAACCAGACACTCCACGAAACATCATCGACACTGCGATAAAAATTCGAACGACTGGATGATAAAAAATATTGTTCTCGCGCCTGCAATAAAACGAGAGCGTGGGATAAATTTTATTCGGTTTAAGCAGGGCAATTCCATTCCAAAGGGGATTATATTCGGGCAATTCAGGGATGCAGGTCGACGTACGACGCGCCGCGATTATCCCTTGTTATGACGATGGAACGGTACTTTTGTGCTGCAGCACCAAGCAAACAGGCCAATTTGTAACCAAATAAGGTCCAGCGTTTATTCCTTTCGATCCATTAAGCAGGTCTGCATTTTGGGCTTACTTTATATCCGCATGCGAATTGCGCGAAATTTTTGTCAAAGAAGCGCGACGGGTTTGAGTTGCTCGCCGCGGGGCATTTTTTCTACTTCGCATCCCCTTTGCCCGAAAGATAAGTGCAAATTAAAAAATTCTCCGCCTCTGTGTTTACACCCACATAACACGTGGCGGTCTTGAGAGCGAGAAAATATGATTTACAAAGAGTTTTATTTGTTTTTTTAAACATGCTCAGTACAGTGAATTTTGAACGTGATTTTTAGTTGAAGTTTTTTTTTTAAAATTGCGATGCATTGTACTTGAAGATTGCGCTTCTTTATAATTAGTTTGTTGGTATCACGATTAAACTATAATTTTTATTTTTTGTTTGTTTCTATAATTTTGTTGCTTTTTTATTAATTAATTTTTTATATTGTTTTTGTATCAATGTATGCCAATTCAAATAAAAATCGTAGATGTCAATAAGAATGCTGTCGAGAGGTTTTCAAAAATACTGCGCACCAGGTGTTGCCGGAGTAGAAATACGACTAATGAACAAACTTTGGTATGTCAAAATTTCAGCATTACAAGAGTTCCAATTTGGCGGAGCTTTTTTATGGCCCCCTATTTACAGCCTTTGTGTGGTTCCAATCTCGGGTAATCTACTTTTTTTGTGTGGCAAGATTGGATATTCAATAAGTTTGATTAAAAGTGATGTTAACTAACTTATTGTATTCGTGTGTACGGCTTCTTGATGGATCATTCAGAATCCAGTAAACCGTAATATTGTTAGGTCGATATTGACAACGCTGAGTGGTGACTTTCGGACGATAGTTTTGATTGTCACTTGGCAAATTGGAGTTTAGCGTTGGGTTATAAAAAATGGGTAGTAATAAAAAAAACTTGCGGAAATAAGAATGAACGCAAAAAAGGGTCCGAGGGACGCTGCGTGTAGCCGATGCCGAATTTCATTTCAGTCTTACAGTTTTGTTAGAACTTGTATCTCGTAGAACGCACGTGACGTCACACTACGATACGATCACTCGGAAATTGCAGACGTCGTTGATTGCAACGTGCCGCAGGGGATGTGCCGTTACAACCTTATAAACTTTTTTTCCCTCGTCCGATGAAGGTCGGCGAGATGGAAACTCTCAATTTACGTCCCCGCTGATTTATATCATAAGCAAGTAAACAAATGAATGAAATGTTATTGCAAAATGTTTTCATTTGTTTCCAGCGGTTTGCAGAATTTGTACAACCGTCCTCTTTATGAAATTGTTTTCACAACTGATTTTCACAAACTTCCAAATCGTACAAATCTTAAAATTACGTACAAGATGATGAGTTTAATTTCAATGTTTTCCAACAGACTTCATTCCAACGTTCGGATGGAACATGACTTCAGCTAGTTTCATACTTGTTTCAACGTACTATAAGTTTCTGTTTGGTCTTTTGGTTGGCGCAGACGTTAGCAAACATCTTGCACATCAAAATGTGAGATTTGTGTTGGATCCTGAAAGTGTAAGATCATCAGCTGTGACGACGAGGGACAACTCCAACTTTCATTCCAGAATTGCTCTTGACCTTACCCTGCAGTATCGCTCATTTCGTTATTGCGACGATACGAAAAGTTATCTATTTTATTGTCTGTATGTTACACATAAAAAATTTCCAGACTTTCATCACTCTAAGATGCCATTCAAGATTCATCATCAACGAATAGAAAACCCAAAAGAAAAGTTTAACTCTAAACTTAAATCCAACCTGCAAAATATAAGTAGAAAAAAAGTAGTTAGCAGATATCAGAATGGAACATTACTTTATTCATCCAAGTTCCAATGGTCACATTTGTACCTGGGATTCTCAAGTCATTTCGTTTGAGCAGGATCATTGTAAAATACGTATAGATCATCTTGAATTCAGCCACGTTCTCTGGCAGAGCATAGATTGCGAATGTTCGCTTTGGAATCTCGTTCTACTAGAAGTACAGTGAATACGTCGTGGAAGTCGTGGATTCCAAGCACGATTTAAGCGTCTCTCTGACGATGCAGAAGTATGAGCGTCGGTTCGTACGCGAATCGACAAATCATACGCGTTAAACTTGTCTTCCTTTATATTCTCGTTGGACTCTGTTCCAACTTTTCGTACCTGCAAGTATATAGCTATCGTTAGATATCATTCATCCACTTTTGAGTGTCAAATTTGGCACGACTCGTTAACTTTTCATCCCGTCTTTTTCGACCATCTAAAAAAAGACGAACAAAAATATCATTTCGTGTTCTATCACGATTTTTCCTACCTGACACAGAATGTCAAGTCAAATATTATGAGCAGTCCGTTTTTTCCTTACTACGTCACCATTTTTCTTATCAGAACAATCGAATCGGAAGATTGTAAGCATTTTTCGCGATTTGCTGCGCCGACACTTTGGACCGGGGCTTTTCATTTGTAAGTAGCAAAACTACTTACCTGTGGACCATTTCGAACATCTCGCTTGTTGTTTCCGATGGATTTCCTTCGCTCCTATTGTCGTTTCCTGTTTCTTTTCTACGAGCCTGTGTACTGCAGAGAACCGAGTTCCGTGCCGCATCAAATTGAAGAGCTCCAAGTCACGCGACGCACACAATACAAATTTCGATAGATTCATCGCACGCACGCCGAAGCATCGCGATAAGAATTTTATATGTTTCTTATACGTTTTTTTTTATAATTTTGTTCATCAGTGAGTTATAAAATCCCAAAAATTTTGTGTTCTTATTGGTCATAAACTAAATAACTTGGTGTCAATATTAATGTCAAAGAACGATTGACTAAATGATTTCTATGTTAAACATCGGTTGAAAAGATACATTTCAAGTGTCAAGTGGAGATCAAAACAATTCGCACATCAAAACTTTGGCGTTTCAACCACGTACTAGAAGTTAATTAAATCTATTCGTCGGCTAGAACTAATAACGCATGGCTACTCCCTCAATTGATTTATTACGTGATGTTCTATAATTATGTTACAAAGTTTGCTCAGCGCAGAGCTTCCGCGCTTTAAAAAAAATTGATTGGAAAAGAGTCTCACTCATTTCAGCATTTCCTTCGATTCGGCCTGCAGTATAACGGATTTCAAAATTTATAATTTTGTCTTTTCAATTCAAAAACAAATATTTTTTGGTCCAAGAAGTTAATTTTTGAAACAAAAAGTATATTTTGGTACAAAAATAAAAGAGAGTTTTTCATATTTCCAAATGGAATTATTTTATATGCGATCAATAGTCGAAAAAAATAAGTGGGAAGTAAGAGAAATGTGTATATCTATGAAAATAATTTAGTAGAGATCGAATCTTTGAATGACAATCTATTTCTGGTTTTCAGGTGGATAAAATCACAGTGCCTCATGGCGAGAGAGTTGCGGTGAGGTGTCGTGAACTCGGTAGATATAAGCTTATCGGGGACCCGTTGTTGCATTGTCGCAATGGCGTTTGGAACGGGAAGACACCATCTTGCGTCCCGACAACCGCCATTTCTAATTACACTCGTGAGTATTATTCTTAATCTTGTTTCGTAATGCTTTTTTTCTGTATCACTCAAATAAATTTTCAATAGCACGACCTCGCGTCTGGGTTGGAATTTCGCTAGCGGAAAAGGTCCCGAGAGTGGAATTTGCAAGTCTAATTAACATAATTCGAATGTGTAACGGGGAATAAAAGGATGTTTGCGTTTTCATTCCAAGTTCATTTTCATTATTTCCAGGAAAGAAAATGATAGTATAAACAAATTAGATTTGTGCAATTTTTCAACATTACGTCTTTCAAAACATTGCACAAAGATGCAAAAAAATGGTTCACGCGACTACGTCCAAACAAACAGTACTGTAATCATTAAAAAAAACATTAGAGGCAAAACGTGTACCTAAGGTTCTGAATTTTTACCAAAAATATTCATACGAAATATAATTGCATAAAAACTACGTAATTAAAATTCAGCACAAAATTTAATTTTCCAAGAATGTTTCATAAAAGAACTTTTTGTACGAACACGATAATTGTGACTTACAAGTCTTCATTATAGAGGAAAGTTGTCAAATGGCGGTTCAGTGTAATGAAATAAGTTCAATTATAACGAATTTACGACCAGAACATTTTTTTTGTTCGACTTATACTACATTGAGAGACGAGAACTTTGTGGATACAAAAATGCCGTCCGAAAATTCAATTTCACAAAAAAAAGTCGAACGCTGGCAGCGTGTACGAGGGCAGATAATTTGTGCGGGCGAAAAAATAGCTGAGCCAGTAATTCTAGATGACGATCAAAGACTAGAACTCGGAGACGAAGACTCGGTCGAAATATATAGGAAATGTCCGAACTCTCTTGGAACATGGAAAGCTGTTTGAACGTACGAGTGAGAGGTATTTCTAGCACCCTCCGTTGGTATGCGACTTGGGCGAATTTACAATCAGCATACCCCAAGACGTACAAGAACATCTGATCTTTTTTGAAAAGGGTCGATTTCAAAACTCAGAGCTCACATGTTTTTTGGTCGTCCCACAAGATAAAAATCTATGAAACCAAACTCGTACACAAATCACTTCTTTAAAAAAAAAAAACAAACTTTTATTTTTAACCTCGACATTCTTGTTCCAATATGAAATTCTTTTTTTGGTGCTTACAACAAATATGAAGTCAAATTTAATCATTTTAATTCAGCGTGATTTAACAGAGAATAGTACAAGGTGGTATCTACATCCCTAACAATTGCAGACATTTCAGCACGCTAGATTGAGAAGCCGGCAAATATTAGGGGTGCCTTTCGAGGCACATACTTCGAGGGTACAGATCTCGTCATTCGAGTCATTTCTTTGAGCGGGCGCACAATTGCGACGAGATCGAAGGCGTGCAAGTCTGCGGAGTCAGACGCTTGGAAATGCAGACAAGCGTTCCACGGATCCTCGACCTTTACGGATTTACTTTCCAACCACGTAGCTCGACCAAAGCACGCTGTGTCTTCTTTGCCCGTGTCGCGTCTACGTTCCTTTCGACTAAAAACGCATCAACACGCGCCACATTGGATACAAGATTTAGCAATATGATGGCCACGAGCGCACATTCGCAGCGACAGTTTTCCGCTTTGTTAACGCTTCAAAGCTCCGTTAAAGCGGTTGCACACGCTCTCTGTCTTAAAAAAAAAACAAAAACGTTTCTTCCGTTTTTTGCATAAGCGTTGTGTGACCGTCACTTCCTTCTTTTCACCTTCATTGTAAGCCCTCGTATGAATGTGTTTTCCTACAACTTTAAACTCTAATATCGGCGTCGGACGGAGGGTCGCTTTCAAACGCTCGCACCCTCATCCCCCCATCCTTATTACTCGAGGGAAATCATTTAACCTGAGAAGAAATTTTGCTTGTATATCACCTCGACAGTAATTACCCCCCTGTCATTAATGATTCTCTCAAAGTTGAGTGAAAAACGATCGTTCAACTGGTAACGTAACATTTTCAATTTCGTTTCTCCGCGTGGTTGGAAAATTAAAAAATGTTGCTGAAGATGGATGAACGGTATACATTTTCGTTTGTAATATTGTGCGGGAGTTACTTTCATCACCCGAAAAAAAATTGATACGAATTAATTAACCCGTGGAACTAGTTTTGAACGTGTTTGCATTAGAACTTTTGATTGAAGTAAACTTTTCTTCGCGTTTGGTTGGGTGCAGATTATTGGTAAATTATGTAGGTTGCTTTAAGCGTCCGTTAAAATTTAATTTAAATTCTAATATGAGTTATAAGTTTGTGTCAAAAGTATAATGACCTCAAGAAGGGTAATTCCGTTGAAGAAAAAGGTCAAGAGGGGGTAGATTGATAACACATGATTGATAACGAATATCGAGCTCGTATGATGAAAGAAATATAAAAAATGTCTTTCCATTAATTTCATGAACGAAGAAAAGTATAAGAGGTAACAATAAAGGGAATCGCCGTCAAAATTGGATAGATCTGTTTTATTCTGAAAACCCTTGGAAAAGAACCGACAAGAAGTAATGTTGAAAAGGAAATGGCAAAAAGAAAAGAAAAAAAAGTGAGTAAAGAAGAATTAGCGGGAATAAAAAAAACTGCTGAAGTATGGTGCATGAAGGCGAGGGTCATAAAAGAGGTTTAAAAATAATGCGAATGAGGAGAAAACGAATTGACTGATGGATAAAAAATTTTGAAAAAGGAATGCGGTAAGAACACATATAAAAAAGGATCAAGTGAAAAACACAGTCGATTAAAATGTGACGATGGAACTTTAATTAGAATCTTTGTTTTTCTTCCAACGTTGCCAAACCATCATTTGTAATCATCAGAATTTCGAATTTTCTTTCATTTCTCATGCACTTGTTCTAGATCAACCAACTTTTTTATATTATTACATATTATAATATCTGCAAATTTACTTGAAACTGTTCTGCATAATTTATCGAAAGTAAAAGTACATCCGAGTGTACCTCCACTAAAGTTGAAATAGCTCGGAGCAGTTAAGCGGTAGAAATTGTTTGGGCGGAAACCTTGGCTATTTTTTTCTTTGCCTATAGCTCCATACTTTCTTAAGTAAGTTTATTCTTTTGGAATTCTGAGTTACAGTGCATCGAAATGGTTATGTTGCAGAAGACGTGCCCCCGACGATACTTTTCGGTCTGCCCGCAGGATCCGCGACGATCGAGCCTTCGGGTGCTCTGGCCGTTTTTCCAGGAAGCATCCTCCACTTGGAGTGCCTCTTTGCGAGACGTCTTGGCAACCCTGAATGGACATGGACGTCTACATTTCGACAATATCTCACAGGTTGGGTTTGAACTTTATTCAGAGATATTGATTGAACGCCGAATTTAAAATGAAACAAGCGCAATAAAAAAAATGTATTACTCAATGCAAAAACAAATATGGAAGAAATTTGATTTTTGATGATTTTTTGAAAATGCAGAAATTAACGTTTCTAACGACAGTTGTTTACTGGTCACCCCAAGAGACTCGACGGGTTTGACACCACAACCTCTACCCATTCAATCATTGTCCAACAAAACATACCCAACAATCCCAACTGCAATTCCGCTGTAAAATATGACAATTTTCGGGCCATCATTTTTTGTAACGGACATGACATTTCGTTGTCGAGGCGGCGGAAACCATGCATCCCATTATATAGCAATTAACACGGAAATGTATACAAATGTGCAACGTAAATTCAACCCCAGTCAGGAAAACAGCACGCGAAACGCACATTAGTCAACCCACGAGCTTGATAAACTTTCGTTTACGAATGCTTTATTAATAAATATTTCTAAATCATAATCATAACATGTTTCTAAAACTTATCTCTTTTTTTTCGTGCTTGTACAATTTATGTCCGGAAACGGTGCATTTAATTAGTCAAGTAATTTGCATTTTTTATAGAAAAATATGCACGCCACGCTGCTCCGAGTTATAAATTATTTTGACATTTTTTTTACATTTAAAATTAAAAAATATACAAAGTATAATCCATTAAAAGATACAAAAACCTGAGTACTTTTAATAATTATAAAAAAGAGTATTATATTTAAACAAAAGTCTACATTGTAATCCCAAAAATGTAAAGTTGATTTTTCTAGAATTAACAATATTTCATGTGTCTGATGATATCAAGTCTCGACTACTGTACGATTTCAACGATACAAAAACATATTCTACTGTAACATAATACTAAATCAAATAAAATTTACACTTGTATTATTGAAAAAATAAAAAAAAATACAATTACGAGTTTATTGTTTAGTATTTGTATAGTTTTTACGTCTGATCATATCAAGTTTGGACTACTTACAGAAATGAACTGATCTTGTGGAAGATACGTTTAAGCTATAGATATTGAACATACTTTGATATCATTCAAGCCTTTGAAACGAACGAGAAGAGTCAGAATAGCAGACAAAAAATTGTATGCAGACGTGCAAGAGGTTAAATGCAAACATGTCGATTAAAAATGATTGTGCGATTAATCATGTGGACGTGCGCGTAGGACGTTTTCGTTTAAACGCCTGTGTGTCTGTGTACGCAAACGAGGCGGCATCCAAATTGGCCCGAACTGAACCTCCCAAGGGGGTGATTCGGGCACGTTATTTATTGAATTGAACCGGACAGACGGTTACCGGCCGCAATCGCTTATTGCATCATGGTGAAACATTGTCGCACTTGCAGCAAGACAGATCAATCGCAGCGCACTGTGATACATACTTTGCTCAAATCGGTCAATCACGCATATTAAATCATCCAGTCCTTGTCACTGACTGATCAATTCACTTCATTCCAAATTAAAATTTCGCTTGTCGTTCTCAATTAAAAAAGAAAAATTATCTTTGTTTGAAAAAAAAAGCAATCGTATATCAAGTTAACTGATAGGGCTAATTGTGACATTTGGATAAATGTACTATTTTATACAAGAAGTTTCTTTTATTTTTTTAAATTGAAATTAAAGATTGAAATATTCAATTTTTCAACGATTAAATGTCGCATATTACCCGACGTGTCACAATCACCCTAACTGTCTGTACAAAGTTTTGGTCTTTTATTTATTTTCCAATTTGAATTGATGGTGTTTGGAAAATTGTAATGGTCAAGGCAAATAAAGAAGAAAAAAATGGTTCCTATTTTCAAGGTTGGGCAATCGCATCTTCCGAGCGAGATTGGAAGTATCGTTTATCAATATACTACGCTAAAACCCAAGATTCCGGTGTGTATACGTGTTCAACGCCACAGGGACTTACGAATTCCATCCGAGTACATGTTATAGGTAAATATTTTCAAACTTTAAACATTAATATGATCAGAATTTCATTAAATGATGTATGCATTACAGTTCAAAATTGTCGGAATACATTATATTTCATCGCTTAATAAAAGTTTAATACGCTATAAGTTGTTACCATGTTATTATTGAAAATTCATTAAATCTTGCATACTTTGTTCGTTGATTTAACTGGGAATGATCGATACTTATTTATCTAATTTTAGTAACATTTTAATTTTAGATGAAACTTTATTATATAAATTAGTTCGTTTCTATTCTGATATTTTTAGCAATTTCGTTGTGAATAATTAAACAGAAAAGTTTGTTTGTATGTGTAGAAGATTTATGATGTAGAAGACTACATCTGCTAAACTACAATTTGTTTGTCTAATTTCATTCAGCCTGTCTCATAATTGATTCACGTACCTCTTTTATTCAACGACCTTTTAACATCACGTGAATGTTCGTTATTTAATCAAACATTTAATTTTTTGTCACTTTTAATGAACATATATTATGGCAATCGGGAAATGCATTCCAAAAATGTAGTCATAAAAAAAACTTTTCATTAAATCTTTTTAACATTTTGATGATCAAAAATGTATTACTATTAATCAATTATTCAATAATGAGAATCAATTGTAATACCTATTTTAATTAATTTTTTAGATGTCCACTGTCGAGCACTGAAAACACCCGAACCTCCCTTGATCGCCAGAATAGAAGGTAATCGAATGGGTCAAAATGCTGCTTTTGAGTGTCCAATTGGTTACCGAATGGAGGGTCTACCCAGAATAACGTGCCAATACAATGGTAAAATCGTTTTGATTCCTTCTTTCACACAACGTTTACAGTTATTTGATTTTGACACAATTTTATTCAACAATAAAATCCAACAGCTTTAGATGGATACTTTGATATATACTTTTTTCTATCGTATCATTCCATTTTGTTCTGAATATTTGTCTTCTTTATTGAATGGTTTTCAATTCGACAAATCTCTTCATCGAGAGGAGATAATCAGGATCGCTAAAAGTAGTTAGCGTTATTGCGCGCTGATCTAGCTGATATCCTATCTATACTGCAATCACCCATTTTTCTCAAGTCCAATGCAAGCGCTTTTTTCTTCTATCATCCATGAAAACGAATGATGTACTTATCTCGAATCACTCTATTGAAGCTCGCGCCTGTTTTTTTTTTTTTTTTTTTTTTTTTTTTTGATTCGATCTCCCTGATATCCCAGTATCCCTCTCTTAGATTGTATCTGGTAATTGGAATGTTACACTGTGCATAGATATTTCATATAATATTTGATACTCCGATTAAATTTGCTTTAAATTTAAATTTCATTTTCATTCAGTAGATAAACATTTTTGTTTGAACAACTGGGGTAAGAGTGACACGTAGGATAAAATGTCACTCAAATTTGTTATTAAAACTTAATTTATAAGAAAATGTTATTCTTCAAGATCCCAAAAGTGTCACTCTTACCTAAGACATTAATTTTCTTATATAAAGACGAAAGAAAAAAAGGTTTTGTTGTTTTGTAAAAATACTTTACTTTGTTTTGTAAATTGTCTATGGTAGAATATCAAAGAGAAAAGGGTTTTGCATTGCAGGTAAATGGTCAGCGGAAAGGCCTCGCTGTGAACCGATTTTGTGTCCACCTATAGAGTCATCGAATGCGAAGCTACAACTTCTGGAGCATAATAACAGTTTCGGCGGCAGGGTAGTGTTTGCCTGTATGTGGGGACATCGACTGTCTGGGTCGCAGAGCATGAAGTGCGAAGACGATGGCGTCTGGAATGGATCGATGCCAACGTGCACAGGTGAGAGTCAACTTTTGTTACAATTCATTGTGGTCATAATTTTTCGACAGCAATCTAAACGGTGTACACTCAAAATTCGTAAAATGTTTACAGATGATCGTGTTTCTGATAAGACAAATTTTCTACAATTAATTAAATCCGATTAGGTCCATAATTAGAACCATAATCCGGATTTTCTTCAACCCAAATATGTTCGAAACTTTATCTTAACCAATAAATACTTAGTTAAACGCTTACCCAGCTGACATATAACTCTAACTCTTACATAACGAGGATTAATATTTGATTCGGAAATAGAAAGTATGTGCCCAATTGGTCAGCGTAATGCTGTTATTGGTTAATTCTATGATTCATTGCTCGGAGCTGAATATTACAGTAGAACACGAACATTGGGAATGCGGAAGTATGTTGATTTTTGAAATTTTCTTCATGAAAAGCTCGCTAATAAAATTTTGAGATGGGAACGGTAGTCTGCACAATTTATTACCTCAAGTTCGATGGTAAGTAGTTGTGAGTTGAGAGGAAGTTGTTGAGGTCCTCCGAGATATGAAGCTACAGAGCTGTGATGCGGTATGTGTGCGATGTGAGAAAACTTATTAGAAATTGTATGCCTCGCTGCCGTAAGTGAATTATTGCGAATTTAATTACTAATCAAAACAATAAGTTGATTACGAAATTCTGCTTTAGATCGTAATTCTAAACTTGGTTTCGATCAGATTATAATCTTGATTGAAAGAACACCGAGGAGTTGATTGTTAACATTATTTAAACGCTGGCGAAAGATTTAGTTCAAATTCTAAACGCGATTTAGATCTCGTTTGTAAAGGAACATTTATCATGAAAAAGTTACTCTTTTTCAAAGAAGCAAATTCCCAATAACGGAGATTTTATTTGCCGTCGCCTTTGTTTGACAAAAGGAACAATTTTGCTGCGAGCGGTATAAGTCGGAGAACGATGTGAGAATGGTTGCACAACTGAAGCGATGAAAGGACGATAATTACAAATACCGGCAACTCAATTTCCTAGTTTTCTTTTGAGCTCTTTTGTTTCTACACTGACGGTGCTTCTGGGAAAACTTTTATCGAGGGAAACGTCCATTCCATGTCATCCCCGATGTTTCTTCCTCTAGACCCCCAACAAACATAAGAAAGTCATGTACGTGCTCCGAGAGAAACGTGCCATCATTTATATACACTTTCACTTTTAATTATCTGACTGTTTCGTGAGCAATAAAACTGTTTTTTTTTTCGTTACTAATAAATATTATTATTATCATGAAGAATTTTTCATCAAAGAAAGATGTTTTTGCTAATAAAAATTATTCGACAAGTTGAGTAGTTTTTAAATTGAATAAATTAATAGAAGCCCACTTGTATTTAATACTTTTTTCCCACGCTTGTAAGCGTAAAGAGCAATAAATGGCAGAACAGGGGGATACAAGAAAGTTTGACCCTAGCTTAGTCTCACGGCACAATGCTAATTGTGTTTACTCTTTGCAACCGTTATTGCAATAATACACATTTTCATCCCCCTTCTTTTCAAAGTTGGTGCACCGTTTGCATTCATTCTTGAGATCTTGATAATGTGGATCAGATAAAACTTGTGCTAATTGTTTCAAAATTAACTCAACGTTTATGTTATTGCACACTTTTAAGATAAACAATTTTACTAAAGAGTTGGCGATCGCTTATATAAAATTTCACTCGGATAAGATCGAAAATAATAATAATACCTAACCGAAAAGCTCCGTTCAATAACATTAGAGTTTCGTTAAATTCGCCAAATATCAAATACGAGAAGATGCTTCGAGCAGTCTAATCGATACGTTTCTACTTCAATCCGAATTATTGGTCCATCTAAGACGAAATTGATACTAGACTAAATATCCCATCTCTGTTATGCAAACACAAACGTGCCAATCAAGATCAATTACTCTCACACAAATATGTTTCAATTTTTTTAACTAAAAATTTTGTTTATACTTTGTTGTTCACAGAGATCACTTGTCCGCCTCCGGTGCCACCTAGAAGTGGACGAATAATTGAATACATGACCGCGAAAAAACGTGCTAAGCCACACAAAGTGGGAACTCTCATCAGGTTTGCGTGTCTACCAGGACATCAACTGCTTGGAGAAGGTTCAATTATCTGTACAGAAAATGGCACGTGGTCACACCAAACTCCACTTTGTAAGTTAAAAATACCACGATCAATTTACTATTTATATGTGAATTTCATACGAATAGATACAAATTTAAGGTTGATTGAATTAATTTGTGATTCGTGTTATTTTTTGTTTTTAGTACCATGTTTTATAGATGAAAGATTGTCTTGCTTAATTGCTCTAGTTAATGCATATTGACGGAAGATGAAACACTTTAACGTAACATTTGCAAGGGAAAATATGGTTGCGACGGGTCGATGAATACGCCGTCAATTAAATTAATATTAGGGAAGTGTACGGCGAGAATAGACAGCATAAGCTTTAATTTAAGCGCAATCAAAATATTCTATCACGCGCAGTTAGTATGTGATGTTTGCTCTAATCAGACATTCAACTAAATTTGAATGCATTAAGAGATTTATATGATTAGTAACAAAATGCTTTATTATTTTCCTTTTTGTCATCTCAAATTCCACCTAGTTTCTACGTTTGATGATAGAACGAACGTTGAATGTAATATATTATAGTTATGAGATATAAAGTTAGAGAGATGGATAAACAGCAAGAATCGTGTTGGTAAAGAATTTCAAAATAATTTTGAAATCAAGATACAGAGAGATTTATCCGGTTACTTTTGTGTGTGTGTCGGGGTGTGCTTAGTGACTTATCTTCGTAACCGCTTAAAATAAAAGTTCTTTCATTTATCTCTGTAACTCTCGAGTTCCTTGTTTCTTGTTCACAGAAAATGTTCACATGCGCCGCGGCAATTATTCTTACGGCAAATGAAAAAAAAGAAAAATCTGAAGAAAAAAAATAACCAACCCCGAAGAATAAATTGGAGCTGAAGTAATTATTTTCAATTCGGACCAACTATTCTGACACAATTAACTGTTTTAGCAAGTAAAAATAAATAAACAAATAAATGACAATGAAGGCATAATAATAATCTGAAATTGCCAATAAAATTGTCTGGAAATCAAATTAAATACAAGCTAATTTGGTCCAACATTTATTAACATATTGTCACCTTAGTCGAAATCTACTTCCTTTTAATTTAACTATATTTGCGGGAAAATAATAATACTATTTTCTCGCAAAATCGAATTACTGTTTTAAAAATAACATGTCCTGAAATATTGTTTCTTAAATTAAATGGAAGGTGCAAAAAGATGAACAACGCACACAACCATATATTCTTTTTCATTTAATATAAACAAAGCTGCGGTGCACAATTTCGATTGAGTAATTACTTGTAGCTGACGTCAATGGCAATACCGAAGCAATTGATCAGTTTCGGTGTAGACAAAATACGAGAGGAACTGCAGTAATATCTCTCTTTGTTCCGAGTTTATCAAACTGCATCGAATAAATAAAATGCAAATAAATCAAACTTCATTTTCAAAAACAAATAATTTTAGTTTTCATATGAACATTTTTAAATTTAAAAATGTACTAGAAATTTTGTTAATCAATCGTTTTTGCATGCAAGTTCTAATGACGGGATCTCAAACTCAAATTGCAAAGCTATTAAAATTAATTGAGCCAATTATGATTAATTATTCAGGTGAAGTAAGATGCCCTTATCCGGGCGATCCGCCACACGGTCGGATAGCTCCATTGAAATTTTGGTACAAGCCGGGGGATAACATCCAAGTGACATGCTCGCCAGGATACGTCATTCCGTTCGAGCCGGTGAAGAAACCTACTTGCCAAGAAAACGGGATCTGGAGCGGCCTACCACCCCCTTGTCGATCGTACAAAGACGTTTGATGTGTGCAAAACTCGAGTTTCGATGAGAGTGATCAAGTGCGCAAAAACAAACGATGAAAACAAAAATCGAAAAAACCTTTTTTCAAACCTTACGCAGGCATCGAGAGATCGAATCGCGGTCAATGAAGTTTTCATATTTTTATGAAATGTAAAAGGTCATTCGGTTTATGTCAATCATCATGGTGTCGCTGTACATGAAACCAAAGATGGGCAACGTTTCGCTAACTTACGATACGAAAAGAATGATTCCAACGTTTTGCAATCAAAGTATCTATAATTCCAACTATAAAAGTGATTTCGAATAGACTCCATTGATCCTTTTAAATTTGTTCATGTGGAAAGTTGGTTTTAGTCTCTAATTCAAAGCCTTCACTTTTTTATACTTAAACATTCATAGCGATTTATTTTCTCTCCAACTTTTTTTTATCTACTCGTCGTATCACAATAGATTATAGTCAATATAATATACCATTGCCATCAGTTTCAATCTGCCCATCTCTGAGTGAGTGTTATTTTGATCGTCAAATTTTGTAATCGCGAATCAGGGTATAAAACATTTCGACTGCAACGCGTTCCATCTCTCTCTATCTTTCTCTATTTAACCCCTTCTCTATTACTCTCTGGAATCTCTTCACGTGTAAATACCTTAAGACCTAAGCATATACCGAATCATTTTCAACTTAAAAAAAGAAGCAAACGGTAGTTTCCGAGGAATAAAAACAACTGACTTTTGTAAAATACTGATTGGCGATAACGTGAAAAGGCTGAATAAGTAAAGAGAAATAGATGAAAAAGAACACGTGGCAGGTACACGTGGATTTTTTTTTTCTCCGGGCTGCGACGTGTATCAAGGTGGAATTGTAAAAAGGACAATTTTTTTAACTCCGAAGAATGAGGTGAACACGTATGGCGTACGTACCGCGAATGACGATGGCATAAACACGGTAAGTGGCACGTATATCGAATCGTAAAGCTAACTAAACAAGTGGCACGTACGACGCGCAACGCGCAGAACCAGCAGACGAATAGCATAAACGAGACCTGATTTTTGTCCGGCGTTTTATTCCCCGAAATATGAATGGTTGAGTTTTTGTAATGAATCGCAAGATCAAAAACGTTTGTTGTTATTTTTCTTTTTCGTTCGTCACGTAGTGCTAAGTTCAAAGTATGAGAACGGAACGACGATGCGCAGCATTGTAACAAGTACTTATTTTTAAATTTGCATTTTTATACAATCTTGAACGTAAAATCTGTTTGTCGATGTAAATTACGATCTGTTTGAGTCCAAATTAGGTAGAAATGGTTGAAAATAAAATTACGACAATTGAGAATAAAAAATATTTTTGTTTTGTAGTTATAGCCATCGCCTGTCGTTGACCGCATGTAAAAAAATCAGTTGCAGCGTTTTAATTAGCGTATGTAAAAACAGCCATGAATTTGGTTGAAGATTACAAAATTGCTTGTGGCGAAATTGAGTTTGGACTGAAATTAATACTTAATGAGCGCAATTAATGGCATTAATTAAACTAATTAGACCATGATTAGGGAAAAATACTTGTCTGACGAGATGACTTGAGTTACAACACTTACGTCGAACTAAATACAACGTTTATATCACTAATCTGATTTCATTATAGAATTATGTTTCGATGAATAAAGTGTAAGATATCTAAACGTATAGCGTAAGGTGAATTAATATATTGAAAGGTAACTTTTTCAAAGACAAACAAACAATGCGAGCGAATGAATGAATTATCAAATGAATGTAACGCTGTAAATATTGTAAACAATATTATTTCTCATTATCTTGTGGACAAACGTTAAAAGCGAATTTTCGCAAACTGCGCATTCAACCTGCGTTTCAAAATTGCAGATAAGTTAGAATTCAATGGTGCAATCCATTTTTTATCTCAATTAGTTTTAAATGACAACGAAAATAACTGTAATTCAAACAACTTTCGCAATAAATGGTTTCCAACGTTTTTATTTTTACGGAAGTTCAATAATCTGCGTTATTCGATATTCGTGACTTCGTTAACACATGTTTTATGAGGCCGTCGTAATCTGTTTGCTTATTTCGTAGAGAAGTGGTCTCAGTATGACAAATCTTTTTCGATGTTGCACATTTTGTTTCGAATTTAATTTTTTTCACATCGATGTATAATAAAGTACTATATTTATTCTTTAAAACAATCGTGTTTCTGATTAATACCCTGAACCCTTTCATATATATTTATCACTTTTTTATTTATAAAAATGATCCATCAGTTTACTTTGATTTTCACGGTGCAATTTGTGAATACATATAACCTTTTGTCAGCCTTGTATCATCTAAATTTGACAGGTATCACCGGCAAGTACGTGCAAATTTTGTACAATGAAGAGTGCCATGGAGGGGTTACGTTAAAACGAAGAGCAACAATGGCGAGATTGTAATTATTCGAAACAAAGACTCTCCGCTGTGACCCGTTTTTTCGACAATGATTGTGTAATTATTCTTTCATCGTCATCTTGGGACATTCGTATGTACATTCTAATAGCTATGCAAAGGTTGGATATTTCAGAAACTGATGAATCACAATTGCATTTATTCTTTTGTCAACCGTTACTCGTGGGAAATATACAGTGTCAGTCGGTGTACAATCACCTTTTGTTTATTCCACTTTTCTTCGAGTTCAAAGTCCCTGCATTCATTTATGTAAAAATTGAAAAAAAAAAAAACAAGAATGACAAAAGGAAGAAAAGAATAGTTGTTCATCAATCATCTCATAATCCATTCAGTGCGCTTAACGAAGATTGCATAAAAGCTCATCATTCGATTGTCCAACTCGCACAAAGATGGATTCGCGAAACTCAGTTTACAAAGAATCGCACGATTTTCGAACTTTGTTTTGATTAGTCAGTTCAGAGTCACAAAAACATTTTTTTTTGTTATGACATCCAAGCATACTTTGACTTAATTCTTTGGCACGTCGATCGGCGACACGATTCAGCGAGGAAATAAAGAGGAGAAAATGGGGGAGCAATGAACGCGACTCAGAAATGAGCGAAAGACAGTCGCTCATGCATTTCAACCAGCTCTTCTGTCTCGAGTCTCATCATCGTCCGACAAATGTATTCAAATATATTTACCCCGAGTTTAATAATGGAAAGCCGCCATTATTGTGCTGCTGGGTAACACTCTCAAGTATACCTGCGACGGCACAACTAAAACTGATCTGAGGGCAAAGACCAAGCTATCAAACATTCGTGTGCGGAAAATTCGCCGCGGCTGACTTGATTATTCAAAGAATGTTTTATGCTCATTCATTATTCATGAGATTTTTCACCACGTGACAAAAATCATCCAATCTTTTTTTGTGCCAAATAAACTGTTGAAGAGGTTTCATACAGCCACCTTGATGAATAATTGATTTTAGTTAGTACATTTTTTTTATTTTTCTTTTTTTTTTCAACTTCTCTCAACATTTTTTTCATCAAAAATTATGAACGCTGTATTAAAGTTGGAAATGAGTTCATAAATAAACCGGCGTTTAATCTATGACCTGTTATAAGCCTCGAGAGAGCGAGGGTCGGATTGTCAAGATCGCTATTACTTCCAGCAATGACGAGTGATGAAGGGGTGAGCTTCTGGCAGAACATGCTGTCGCTGGCAGAGCAGGGGACTGGTCAAATAAATTCACTTTATTTAACACTGCGCACAGCCCATCTAAAACGGAACGTTATGCTCGTCAGTAAACCTTTAATAAATTACTGCAGGATGTGCTACGCAAAACGCAGATATTGCTTGTTTCCTATCTCTCAACACGCGTTAACAACGCCGTTCTTGTAAATTTGCCTTTCATTTAAAATTGAAATTCTTGTCGGAAATTTAGCACACAAACGAACTTCATTGTCCATTAAATTGTATAATCATTCTTCTTACACTCCGAATTCAAAAAAAAACTCGCAAAAAATATTCAATATTCATTTTTAAAGTTACAGTTCATTTCAATGAGAACAAAAACTTTGCCTTTAGAAAAGTGAAAATTTCGATTTTTGCCTAATATCTCCAACTGATTTAAAATCAAGATAAAAAGAAAATTTTGTCTTTCCAAAATTTGTTATCGCTGTTTATAGTGTTAATAATAACTATTTAATTATTATATTAATCTACCGCCACTTCTAACATAGCTGATGCCGTGTGAATCAATTCAGACCACAGGGATTACGAGAATTACCGAAATCAAGGTGCACAAGTGCTCGAAAGGTCGTGTCATCAAAGGGTTCAACTGGGGTTCACACCGATACCGAAATAGCACGGTAACGAAATTGCAGTCCCATTTCATGTCAAAAGTCACTTTGCTGAATTCTAAAAACGCTGCTTGTTGGTTGCGTCATTGGTAAAGGCAAAGCTATATGCCACACAAAACGATGATTGCTTTCGCGTTATACCTAATATGCACGAACTCAAGGACGCGTACTCGACTTGCCACCAATTGGCTAGCACACCTAAAAGTGCCATATTTCACAGCTTGACCTGACTCTTTTGTCAAGTTCCTGTACGTTTTTTACTGAAAATTCTAACTGTGATCTCTGTGCTCTATGATTGGCACTATTTTCTACCCCGTGTAAAATTAAAAGTTGAATCTTCCATCCTGATGTTATAGTACATTTCTTTTATTGTAATTAACTAGTTTGATTATTCTAATAAAAAGGGGGTTTGATAAAAGTCAGCTTCTCATTACATTTTTTAACAATCGGTGATTAAATCTGAAGCTTTTCATAATACCACTGTTCTTTATTATTCGAAAGTGCGGTACACTTTATTTTACGCTGTAACATTACTTTACAATAGAGGCCAACCTCAATTGCTCATTCTCTTACTCTTGGTAACTCTTATCCTCCTTTTTTTTCCAAGCATTTTATTCAACACCACTTTTTTGTTTTGCCATAAATTCTAGTTTAAGACCATGCCAAAGTGCAAATTACCGACATCAGAACTTAACAAAGAACGGCATCTACATGTAACGATGACCAGATAGCCATTTAACATTATAATTTTACACTTTTTTATACTTTTTTACACTTGTTCACCATTTAAAGAGATATTTTTTTAGTGACCAGAGGAAGTTCCTGTGAAGGAAAAAATTATGCAGCAAAAGTTGAAACATTATTCAGGATGCTCATAATATTTTGTTTATATAAAAGAATTCAGAAATTAAAAATCAGAAAATTAATTAATTTTTTTTTTTGGTTTGTTTGAATGGATTTGTGGAAAATTATCTCGTAAGGCGCCTGTGCACGAGCACATATAAAAACATACATTTAACAGGTGTCATAAAAGATGATACGTCGTGAATTATGAAAATTTTCCTTTAGCATCGTTCACGGTTTACATCTCTGAGTTTTTCAGACGTATCATTTCATCAGCGACATTTGTTTATCTCATTTGAAAAATTACAATTACTTTATTCAGATTGTTTCTCATCCCGGCTGTTTCACTGGTTCATGAGGTAATAAATAATGGTTTTCCTGTAACGTAAATTATTTTCAACGCATACAGTAATTTGATCGTGCCACTGTCGCTTCATTGTTAATAAATTGTTACAACTGAAATGGAACGAAGTAAAATTGAACCTTTTATCTTCCTGTCGTTTGTTTTAATTTTTCTAAAAAAACATCCACGCTTACACAGTGAAACAAATTTTACACTTACTCTTTTTTCTTATAAAAATTTAGAGGTGGGAACTATTTTGTTGTGTGTAAATACAACTTGTCCGTAGCGATTGGCCAGAAGACCATTCATATGAAAGAGTCACAATCCACTACTCAATTTAAAGAGCAGAGAGCAAGAGAAGAAAGTAATATGGTTTTGGTGATGAAAGAGAGAGGGAATAAGAAGTTACAGGATAAAGGCAAGTAGGCAGAAACCTGCCACTAAAATGCTTCAAAATCTCTTTGCAGAGCAGCGCCGAAAAGAGTCAGTCAAGAAGGCTTAAACATTCTTTTGTGTCTTAAACTATTAGCTGACAGACTTTTCGAATGATTGTCAAATCGTCTTCGGATATCAAATATCTGTCGTTCTATTTTCATAGAAAAAGTTCTGTCCAACCAATTTTATGAACACTACATTGAACAATTTTTCCTTCGCAATTTTACAATCAATAAATCTTGTCATGAAAAATAAAAGAAAAGAAAAAAAACGAAATAACGATGAGAAGAAAACAATTTCGCATATAATCGAATGTGAATCTGTTGTCAACGACAAATAAGGAATTCAATATAACATCATAGGAATCTTGTTTGTTTTCAAATATACACACAGGGAGATCTTGATTGATATAGATTCAACGTTAATGGTTCGCTGAGTGTTCTAATGAACACTCTGAACATGTTGGATCAACGACTAAATAGTTAACTTTGATTAGAATATTGAGTAATATTCTGAATTAACTTTAACGTAACACGTTACAATTATCTTGAAATGTATTTAGGGGCCTGTTTGTAGTCACGTTTTTACGGTCCGGAACATGACTCAATGGATTCTCTTGCGAATCGATAGCATACACGACTATTCGCGTTATGTCCACTCTACTGCTTTACGATCTGTCCACTGCACGCACACCTGGCTATAATGAAAGTGGAATAAAAACTATCGAATGGTGAAAAATCTGTTTTACATGAAATTCATACTGGTGGTGAGACAAAATCTTATACTTTTTTCATATATAAAAAAATATGGCCACATTTGAAACATATCTTTTAAATTAACTGTTGAAAATAAAATATTCAACTCACAAGAGTAATATTTTTTTAAGATAAAAATACTATCTTACCCTCTATCGGATTAAAAAAAAAGTCAATTGAATTGGTCAATTAAAGCAGAGTAATTATTATTTACGCAAATGAACGACTTTTTGTCATTTTCATCATCAACGATGCTATTAAATGAAGTGACATCGGGTTTAATTATCTCCCCTATCTCTTTATTCACAATTTGATTTATTAGCAAAGAACCAATTAAAGTAGACAAAATGAGTAAATGGAGCACGTACATTGCATAACAGACTACGACCACTTGTTCAAGAAACGAATCGAGGGTAAATAAAACAACAAAACCAATTCCAAAATGATACGAATAACATGGTAATTAGTGACGTTGCCGATTCTTAAATTGGTCGATCATCTTTGACTGAAACGCATACAACATTCAGTAATATAATCCTACCACTTACGCAATTGACATTCAATTATTTGTCACAACTTGATTGTTTTTAAATGATCATGAATTTGCAGCAAATTAATTCATAAAACGAACTAACGAAATTCGAGAAAGAAAGATAATCAAACCATTCAAATAATCAATTTATCGGTGTAAAATATGTACCGGGAAGTTTTTAGTAGCGTGACGTCCGTAAATTGAGACGAACTACGGCTATTCTGAAACGTTTTCAATTTTGCTCTCGAAACGCTCGGCTCCATAAACTGTCTGATCAAGAGTCTTAATTATTTTATCAGAGCATCGTCTTGTTGCAAGTTTCAGTGTGCCATCGTCTTTGGAAGGAGATTTAGAAATATATAATGAAGCCATTTCTGTTTCATTATTCGTGTCAATTTTGTTATAATTATGTTTAACTCAGTTCGCGATAGAAATATTGCTGTCATGAAATTAAATTGCGTTATTGAATTTTCCTTCAGACGTAAAGTAATTAAAAACTTAATAAAAATCAATTATGTGAAATCAGAATCCTTCTCTTTTTTCTCTCTCTCTCTCTCTCTCTCTCTCTCTCTCTCTCTCTCTCGATGCATTTACCTAGTTGAATTATAGATTTCGTTGTACGTGAGGATGATTATTTCAGGGTTGGAGTGAAAAATTGTCCCGGTTTGGAAGTGAAGGATAAAAAAATCCGGCGTATAAAACTCGCATGTAGAAAGTTTGTAGCTTCGGGATTAACAGTCCGGTTCAACGAAAATCGGTGGATTCATTTTTACTTATTCGCCACCGCGTCATTACTTTTGCCCGTAGAAAAATTACTGGTAATATATCCGGCTGACTATCTGCAGAGCATCAGTTCTCGCGGCGGTATAATTAAAGGAGCGCAATAGATTAGGGGATTTTCGGTGGTGGGTTTGAGACACGCTAGCGAGAGAGGATATTAACTGAAAAGGTCGAGTTGATGTGCGTCGCTGATAGGGTCAAAAGTTTATTTATTGAGTTAGACTGGTGACAAATGACTACATTTATTTAGACTCACTTGGTCGTATTTTTTTCTACTTTTCAAACTTTTTTTTGAATCATTGATCCGACCTCCAGTTTCAAACCGATTTTACACAAAATTTGACAGGTATGATTAAAAAATAAAACTAACTTTCTGTCAACAATTTTTTCTTTCCAAATTATTAATTTTTTGTTCAATTAATTATCCCTTCTTTAATTAATTTTATTTAAATAATAAATGAATCAATTTGAATAAAAAAAATAAGAAATTGTGGATCTATAATTTTGAACTTTTTTCATGTTACTGATGTGAATTTTAGCAATCAGAATATATTGCTAAAGTTTTTGACGGAACCATTTAACGCCATATGTCGCAGTGGCTCAACAAAATCAGAACGAGTTTTAATTTGGAATTAAGACACAAGTATTATGGATTACTAGGCTTCAAGAATCAAAATAAAAAATTACAAAGTATTAAATTTAACGTATACATTTGAATTCTTATAAAAATACATGAGAAATACGTTTGCATGAACTTACATTTTTATTCAAGTTATTATTTAATAAATTTTTAAATGAATTCGTTGAAATTAATACTTCATAATTTTTTATTTTGAACAAATACAACTTATCTGACGAATGAATTTGAATTTTATTTAAAAAAATTAAACTTTCTTTCTCTTTATTATATTTTAATCAATATCAATATAAAAAATTTAAATGTTCGTAAGTCCAATCCACTCTTTTATGCAGGATATACATAAGTTCACGCTTAAATACATAATTTTCCTGATTGATTCTGAATTTGCTAAGGAAAAATTTTACCCGGATTCTATCTTTTTATCAGGATATTCACGTTGCGAAATTCCCGATAAATACAGATAAATAAATTTATCCGTAATTAACAGAAGTTTTTAACACGAGGAAATTTACGTGATACTTTGAGCATAGAAAGAGGAATGTCCCATAAAAATTTCAAAACTTAATGTAGTTAGGATTGTCGATGTCTTGAAATAATGATATAAGGATATCACGCAATATCTCTAATTCTTCATCTGTAATAATTAATAATCTAATAATTCATCTGTATTAGAAGATGCCAAGATTATAGTTGTAATAAATAGTTATAATAAATAAACAAATTTGAAAACAAAGTTTCATTTATCGTTTATAAAAAAACGTGAAGAAAGATGTTTCATAAAAGATCTACGATCGCTCGACGAACCAAAAACGTTTATTTTTTATTCCTACTTTCCAAGTATGGGCAAGCATATTTTTTATTAAAAGTTAGAACCGTAGGCTTCCAGTCATGAAAAAGTATACAAATGACCAGCAATTTTTCAGAAAAAAAAATTCTACTATGTTACTACAATATCGTTTGACACATCATTTAATGCAAAAGATTTTGCGAAAAAATTGAATTTTGAAGCAAAATTTATGGCAACTTTGCCAGCTATAAAATATCACAGTTCATCGACATGATTCCAATGATGAATGAGAGATGATTTTCAGATTTTTTTTATTACGAACGAACAATTTTAAATTTAATTAACTAATAACATATTTCTCGAAATTCACTGATTTTCATATTTAATCTACTTTGTTATAGCAAAGTCCGATCAACTTCACAAGGTGTAATTGCAGCTAATGGAGTTTACATGTTACACATATGACCTTTCAACTGTGAGGCTGAAAGCAGTCAGTATAGTTACCTTGTGCATTACTAAACGATGGTTATTAGCTGGTAATCGACAAAGACATTTTGTCGGTGACAAAGAGCTTATTGAATATTAATTTAATAATTAATTAACGTTTATAATTATATTTCTTTTATCTCAACTCTAAAACAATGTCACAAATTCCAAAGCTTCTTAACTGTTCCATCAATTTTAATTGGATTACAGTATTTATTCTTACAAGAAAATGTGTGTTATTTTTATTAATTAATAAACGTTTAATTGTTCGTGTGCACGTAAGTTAATAACATTACAAAATGATTATTACAAATTTAATAATATCCCAAATTCGTGAGTTGCAAATAACTGGTATCACTTTGTACCCTTATTATCCAAGAGAAAATATCAGTTTCAGGATAATGGGTCGCAAACGATAGTGTGATACAAAGTCACCTAGAATTCAGACGTTGGTCTCTTACTGAGCATCGATTAAGCGTGCACACATACGTTGGTTCTTGCATGCAAGCCCTTGTGTACTTGCAGACTGGTATTGTTCGTGGTTAACCAGGCGGCAATGACAAAGCGAAACAGGATGTCACCAAAGCGAAACAATGGCGTAGGTGAACCTTGTGTTTACGATTGTGTGTGATTCGCGTGTTGCCCTCCCTCCGGAGTTGCGACTTTTTTTCCTTTTTCTCTCGCCTTATGAATCTTGCTGACAAGACATTCATATAAAAATTTCGCTGACAAATTTGAACAGAAGCGGCGCGCAGCACATCTGAGCTTTTTTGTCTCCACAAAGTGTCCCCGACCTTTCGTCCTATAAGAGGTAGTATTATTTTAGCCAACAGGACAGAAATATATCTTTGCAACTTGGATCAAAATTACAACAGTTTCAACTATCACAGGTCCGTCAAGTTTAAGGACAAACTGTCTCCATGGGGCTGCCCGAGAGGTGCCAAAATTTTCGACCGTCCTCACAGTCTTGGCCCGGTGGTTTCCCCCGCCGCCTCCCCCCGTTAAATTTCGTATGGAAATCTTCGCTAACTTCGCCAACTACTTGCTGTTACGTTTTACTTCGTTAAACATAATTATACCCACAAATCCTTGAGGCTTTATCGTCCCTGAAAAAATATTGTCTGGAATGTTCAGCTCCTTGAGCTTTTCAAGTCTGGCGTATAGAAACGGAACAAAAAAAAACTGTTCGACTGGTGTATTAAATTTTTTGTTTTGTTATCTTGTGTCGTTGAGAAAGGCAATATATCTTTAACACTGAAAAGCGTTGGCGATCGGATTAAATTGAATTTTGTTGAATTTCACTTGGATTGCCACAAAACGCACGGGAAAACAGTTTGAAAAGAGAGAACGGACTGTCTCTCTAGATGTCAACTGTAAAACCAGGACTTTCTGCGTTCCCGCGAGATACCCTTGGATGGATTCCAAATACATTGAACTTTGCTGTGTATCAGTTTTGGTCTATATAAAACTTGCGTCACGGTGAAGTGTACAAGGTGAACGATAATTTTTAAACGCTAAGTAAACCTTTTGAATATTTTTTTGTCACTGACATTATGTCATAGTTGGATCTCATTTTATGAAATTTTATATACTCGATAACCAGGCAGTTAGGGTAATTGTGATTCATGGGATAATTAAACATGAAGAAATGAAATGAAATTCACAAGTTCACTCAACACAATTCATTTTTAGTCTACTAATTATTTAATTTTTAATTCCAATATAAAAACAATTTTAAATATTTTAATGACAAATTTATTCAAGTGTCACAATTACCCCGAACTTGTCACAATTACTCCGACCATTCCTATCTCTAATACCTCTTATGGTATCGTCTTTTTTTGTTTTCCACAATAAATCAAAACGCAAATTAAATTTGCGGTTGGAATCAAGAATTTCCACTTGACGAGAATAATTCGTTGGTCTCTAATATTATTTTAATGTAAATGAAATGTGTAAATCACCGAACTATCACCGAACAATAGCAGCATCCGAATTCCGTAAATTTTCATACAGTTGCATTCGTATCATATTTGTAAGTTAAAACGGTTATACCATCCGTATATACCTGGCCAGTTCGAACTCAATTAACACATTCCGGCTATTCAATCCACCTGAGATTTAATTCAACGGAATCCACAGAAACAATACAAAAATTGAAATGCAAGCCTGGTTTGTTCAAAAATTTACGTGGTTGCACTAATAAACTTTTGAATAAATTGTCTCTTTTTTGTTCATCTCGGAGATAAAACAAGTCTCTTCAACAATTCCCTTTCCATAGTTTTGGACAGAAGGTTTAGCGAATAGTTTCGAGTTATCTGGACCGTTTTGCACAAAGTAGACTCCAGAGAATTCTCCTGTATTCATAAAGACATGCCGAGGGGTTATAAAGAATAAAATCATCTGCGGGTTGCCCAACCCTTAAAATGCTAAAATTTTATATGCGTCGTACTTTGCAGATCGTCTAAAAAAAATTGCGCGGATATTTTTTGCCAAAAAAAAAATAAAGAAAAGAAAAATGGGTTTGTGATGACAAATACTGTATGATTATTTTTTTACGTTCCCCGGTATGAATGGGAGCGTCGTGTTTGCTGATTTTGTTCGGATGAAAACAACGTTCCGCGTTTTATCTTGCGAGAGGCGAGCATTATAAAGATTGATTCAAGTTCAAGAGCCAATTTCTTCGTGATCATCTCTCACACAAGGCGAGTTTCGTTGAATGAATAATTTTCGTTCATCGACGCGACATGACCCCTCGTAAATCATTATTTCGCCATGCTTCAATAGGTACCGCTCGCACCCGGACTTCTAACTCGAGAAAAGTGTTCGTTGGACCGTGCACGGAATGAAACGCAAGAGACTGATGACGACGGAACGCGAAATGAGCAGTGAACTCGACATCGGATTTCCGTTTCGTTAGAAAACTGCAAATTATATTTCCGACTAGAGGTCGTTCAACCGAACGCTTGTAAAAAGCTATTCTTCCGAGAATCATAAATACCGCGATGAGCGTAATCGTTCAATTTTGTTAAGTACGCTATTTTTCATGAATTTAATTAATTAATTAATTTAAAAAAAATTGAATTAATTAAACATGCGTTTTGATTAATTTAATTCCAGTTTATGATTGCATGATGCAACATTTTATTAACGGATCATCATTATGCTCACGGTGGCATATGAAATCAATAGCATAAATTGATCGGATTATGCAAACAATGGGAAGCACAACTGGATAGATCTTTAAGCCGCACGTGTAACTGAGCTTCGTGAATGTTCAATATCGCGTGTAGCGTGGCTTCACAAATGAAACACATCGTTTCGTTGCGAACCGGGCACGAATTAATGATTACACCTAGATGAAATGATTTCTGCATTATACTCTGATAGTCGAATGGGAAACGCCGTAGCAAACCATTCATCAGAAGATCAAAATCGCATTGGCTGTGGAATAATTTGAAATGCAATTCCGGCGTTAGGTCGTCGCCAGACGAGGATGATCTATTCGCCGAAGCACGCATCCGCACGAATCACAAACCGTCCGAGCCCTGTCTCGCTTGCTGGGCCGTGCGTTCACCATACATGCAGCTCGTAAGTGCCAATTATTGAGCTGCTCCTACTGCGTTGCAATAATGAGAGCTTTACCTAAAATGGCCACAAGATTCAAATTTCATCTGAAATCAATAAGCAATTTACCAGCAAGAGACAAAAAACCATTACCACGATAAAAGAAAAAAATAATTTTAAATTTGTAATTTTGATATTTCACAAGAATTATAAAACTGGCCGAAAAAGTTTTTATTATTTTTCGTGATTATTTTTGTCCGTTTTGAATAATTCATGATGTAAGAATAAAAACGATGGTTTTGGCGATGCACGAGGGGTCGAGATGAAGTGAAAAAAAAAAAAAAAACGAAGAACATGAAAAATTGAATTGCCGATCAATAAAATTGTGAGGTTAATTTAAAATGTTGATAGTGGGGCTAGATGGTAATTGAATAGTTCGTGTGTGCACGAACGCTTGTTTTAGGTGCCTCGAGAGGAATCAAGGGTCCCTGGTTAAACAGATACTCACAACCTCATCCGAACCGTAACACACAGCTGAGAATACCGCAGGGAGTTTCTGTGCATTGCCGAATCATAATTTTCTTGCTTAGTGCTGGGGCAACTTTTCACTTGGTTATATTTTTAATTTGCTCAACCGGTTTTTGTTTTCTTTCTTTCTTCTTTTTTGTCTTTCTCGGTCCACACTTTTCATGGATTGAAATAATAAATTTCGTTGAAATTCCATCGATAAAATAAAATTGTCACCGTGATAAATCAATGGGGACTTTTAATTTCTTCGTCGAGTTGCGCTATTAATATCGCATGCAATCCCGTTGAAACGAAGTGACAATACACTGGGCACAAATGTCGCATACACGCGACGCATAGCTGCAGCACATCTGCCACCCATCGATCCGCGATGTTTGTTCGGTAAATTTGGTAATGTGCAATTTTATTTTATAACGCTAAGTGCACGGGAACCCTTTTCAAATGATGGCACGAGGTATGAAATGTTTTGGGAACAAAATGAGCAAAATTTTAACGTCCCTGACTATTAAACAAGCAATCAAAGTTGATACTACCGAAACGTAGTTAGCAACAAACCTTATACAAAATATTAAACGCAAGCTTATTAGTTTATAAACTAGATTTCTGTGCTCTGCGCTCTCTCAGAATAATTGACTTGTCGGGCAGAATCTCAATAGTCATTGCTTTAGCAAAACAAATTATGCAACATCCTTGGCTGCTTGCAATAGACAAGAATACAAGGAGTCTCCACGCGCATTGGCCATAATATTAGTTAAACTCAGCTTATACTATACGAAGTTATCGTATTATGACGAACTTTCCATCAAGTGTGGCAATCTTCGCCAAATAATCTTCTGAACTTTTAATTGAAAGTGCCCCCCCCCCCCTTAGAAGCTTTTATGAAAGTGCAGAATTGTTGGGAATCAAGAAGTCAGTATATCAAAACCAAAAACGAAACAGATGCATTTTAAAATGCCTCTTGGCACGACTAGACGGTACGTCCTCAAATTTCTCTCTTATTTACTTTATGAAATATTATGAGCAAAATAAAAGTGATTATAACAATAATGCGATTCTCTTAGCTCGAGTGAAAACTTGATTATCTTTCACTAAGTGATGATGAATCAAATAAAAGCTCGCTTTTCTGACGCCCCGGAGAATGTTCACGTTGAAACGTGCATATCACATTTGTACAAACCGATAAGTTGTAAAAAGTTCGAGTCATTTTGTAAAGTGGATTTCTTTTCTCCTACCGTCTGTTTCCTTATTGTAGTGCGCCTTTTTTTTGTGTTTCACTTCAGTTTGTGTTGTCCATTATGTTTTACCATCCGAAGAAAATGTGTGCAAAATGGCGTGCTATAAATTTGTTCTCGTTTCATAGTTGCTGCAACTGGCGTCGTTGCTTCTTAATGAAGACCCCCTGTTGGAATAAAAAAAAACAACATTGTAGCATTATTCTGCTTCTGATCTTGTTTGTTAACAAGCGCGCGGAAAACTGACGTCTTTCATTTCCGAAAACTTTCGGGTTCTTTGATATTTGATGTTTAACAACGCAACTTTGATTGAATGCAAAATTGAAACTGTCTCTGTACGGCAGCGTTTCCTTTTTTATGTCAATGCGCAAGTATTTCAACGAAAACTTTTAATTTGAAGTTTATCAAAGCTGACTAAGAAAATATAAACAAAATAAAGAAAAAAATAAAAAACCGATTTGACTTTAGAAAGATTTTCAGAATTTCGATAGAAAAAGGTTCAAGGTGATTCAAAGATGAAGCTTTTTTAGATGCGCGTGAAGGATTGTGGAACGGATAGATTTGTATATTGTGTCGTTTACTCGCTTACATGAACCCAAGATATTGTAAAAAAAGTCGATTTCCTTCTCGCCTTATGCCGATTCAACTTACTCGTGAAAATGTATTCCAGCACATGTTGCACAATTTCACATCCATATGTGCATATAAATGCCTAACTTGGTTGAGTGTACATAACTGTGGAAAAGTTATCACGTGTTTTTGACTTCTCTTATTTTACTTCACAATTTTCGCTGGATTAAATTTCTTTCTCATGATTTCAAGTAAGCAAAGTATAACGCTGCGTAATAAAATAAATCATGAATGCAAAATTTTATTGGCAATCGTGTCTATTTAAACAAATGAAAATGATGAAGAGAAAATATTGAATGAAAAGGAAGATAAAGCAAAAAAGATAAGTTGAAATTGAACAAATTCATTAATCGCCGTCACAGTTCATCGAGTAACTGTTGAACATGTCTGTGGGAAGTTGGGTATATCTTTCGTTCACGGTACATTACTCTGTTATTCCCGAAGAATTGACTCAACAAATAAGGTAATATTAAATTTGCTTCCTGAATTATGAAAATGAAGATTTTATTTCTGACGGCTACATTTCAAAATTTAAATTTTCCAATTCGTTTCCAAATAATGTTATAATTTTATCCCACTTTTTTCATCCTTTCAATCATTTAAAGATGTAAGCCATAAATATGAAATCGAGTTTGTCTAATCAAAATTGCGAGACATTTTGAACGAAGAGCAAACAAAAAAGATGGGAGGGAACAAAGAAGAATTGATTTGTTGAAAGGGACAGAAAAATCCTCTCAGCTTGGACTTGTACCAACGATTTTGACATTCATCTGTCATTAATCATACTTTTAATAAAAAATGTATTGTCAGGTCCATGAAATAAATTCATCCCAGCTGTTCTCCTTTTTGGACGCCAGACTCTGAAAAAAAGTTTTATTATTATTGAAGATTCTCTTGCCCTTGAAAGTGAGTTGTAATGTGTCTACACGACCGAAACACTTCCTGAATATAAAGGGGCGACCCCTTTAAATGCACGGGACTGAAAAAGATTGAGTGTATATTCAATATTTCATCTGTGATCTCCGTAATCTCAGAATCTTTAATGGAAATGTATTCTCAGTTCCAACATATATCACGAGATTTTCCTTTCTATTCTATGATTTGACATTGAATGAAACAAGAAATATATATAGGTTTCAAGTTTATAACCTTTTTAGGATGAATTTTTGCATCGGCGTAATAAGAAAAAAAATTCTTACAATGTTGTTTCAACAAAATTGTGTCGAATGATTTTAACTTTTGAGTCACTCTCGAAATTTCACGTCGCGTAACGAGTAAATAACGAAAAACCGATTAAAAGAAAAATCCCTCACCTTTCAGTACGAACGTTAAATAATTATTAGAAAACTTCTATAGTCCGTCGAGCAACTATCTCAGAAATTGCACCTCTTTAAGTGGCCCTTCATGAGGCAACCACGGATCTGTCTATCCTTCTCTCTCTTTCCCGTCCTTTTTCTTTTCTTGTTCTTCTTCGCGAACGACCATGGCGTTTTGAACCTGAGGCGACCATTACCGGAACTGTCAGAAACTTTTCGAAGTTAATCACGAGGGTATACCGCCGAGTGTGGATTACAAGGACCTACGTTTTCATTAAGAAAATTGAGAAAATTCACATAGAATGAAATTGATTGTAAAAATTGTCGCGTGTCTTTTGTGCCGCTCAACTAATAATCAATCTGAATCGAGAAGAAAAATCCGCAGAAATAAATTCGACGGTCGCTCTAATGATGAAACGGTAATAGTGCAAAAAGTCAAACTTTTTTATGTCAGGTTTAATTATGTTCATTATTTTTACTTTTTTAATACTTTTTTTCTTCTTATAATGAAAATTGTAAAATTATTAACCAGACAACAAATCTCAAAAGAAAAGAAAGAAAAAGTCAAGGACAACGTTGGTAGTAAAATTTTAGAGTTGGATCAAGTAGTAAAATTTCAGTAGAAGAGTCAAGGTTTGATCAGGCAGATGAAATGTTGATACACTTAGCATCAATCATAATTTACCTAATGATGATGAAACTAAATACTTTCGATCTAATAATTTCGTCAGAGTATTGTAATGACACGTCCCTTTTATCTGTCTGCTCTTCACTCGTTAATATATACTTGATTGACTTCACGGTGTCTAAGAAAGATTATACGCCGCCGAGTTTTCAAACTTTGGCAAAGATAGGCATGATGGCCCCTCATAAAATTCCCGTTACACAAGGTCGTTATGGAAGTTTGAAACTATGCTTTTTGAGATATACCCTTTTTTTAATTAATTCGTCTCCTTATAACACTTCCGCCGTAACAAAAAACTGTCATACATCTGATGTTCTGAGTTATGTAATCCAACTTATCACTCTCAACTTTTTCAACTGATAATGAAAATTCGTATAATTAAAAAAATGTATGCCGTCATTTTCATCTCGCTGATTCATAATAGCGTCATATATTATTATAATTAAATTTTCGAATTTATCGCTCGGACGAGACTTGACACGTCTTATGGCCCGAGTCAAACTGTAACAAAAAATTAATCCACGTAATCATCTCAGGGGATTTGTGCCTTGCGAGTAATTCTCGAAACGACGCTATACTTTGCAATATCAAGATCAAGTGCCACACATTCCTAACGCTTTGATCTGGATAAACTCGAATCCGATTTTCTAGATAAGACGAAGTTCCTAAGTACACACACACACACACACACATATATATATATATATATATATATATATATATATATATATATATATATTTCACTTTCGCTTGTTTTCTGCTTGGGATAGATTAGCTCATCATTTTGTTCCCCCCAAATTGTGTAAATTTGCTTCTTGATTTGTAATGCAAATATCTTCAGACATACAACTCTATCCCACAGTCTAATCAATATATCATCAAAAAGCTATTCAAGGTAGTTCTAGAGATAATAGAAAAATGACAAACTTTGATGAGCATTTAAAAAATTGACTTTTCACTTATTCCTATTAAGTTTGCAAAACATAATTTTGTCATATTAAATATGGAAATGAAAAAATAGTTGATTAACAACTTCAACTAAGTTAAGACACCTCTGATCAATAATTGATACATAATTATCAAGACAGTTATTAATAAAAGTTGAATAATTAAGCCATACAAAATATGAACTTTTACAACTTGTTATTTAAAAATTCTATTTTAACTGTCCTAAATAACCTCACGTTCATCCTTAATAAAAACAGCTTAACAATGTTCTGAATACAAGTTCTCTAATAAACAAAGTTAAATTAAAGTTTGAAAAATGTTGGAAGTCTCGTTGCGTCTGAGTGTTGTAAGCTTTTGAAAATCATATATGAATTTACATGTAATTTGATTGCCGCGCATCAAGTATTGCATCATTAACTGAAAAGCGGTTATGAAGGGTATATTCTCAGTCTGAGGCAGGGCACGATGATACAACCGACGAGCAGCGACAACGCTACCACTTCATTGTTGAATCCATCTGGCCTTATGCTTGGATGCGGAAACTCGCTGTAGGTTCGCGACATCCGTGTATTTATTCGTTTGTTCTTCACCCTCTTCCTCTTTTGATACTCGTCGTTCGTGTAGGTGATGTCTGCTAACCCGCACTCTGCTTAATTGCATGCATTCATTAGGATGTAAAACACAACGTCGAAATCAAAAGAATTATTCTTATCCCAAAAAATTATTTCTTTTACTTTATGCATCCAATTTTACCTCTTTTATATTTTGTTTTCAGTTGTTTATTTATTTGTTTATTTTTTGGTCACTTCATTTTATTATTTTTTCAGGCAAAAACTTTTTTTGTCAATTTACACATACCCATTTTTTTAGAGGAAAACATTAAAAAATGTTATTCGCGTCCATCAAACTTATTCGTATGATCTGTTCACAGAGACATGCAATTATTGATTTTCCCAAGTTCATACGCAGCTTATAACTATATACATTTGATCTTTCGCTTCGGCACAATATGTTTTCTGCGGAACAGTTTTCGATTTGAAGTAGCCACTCAACGGTTCCCTATCGTCATGACTAATTAGAGTATGCTTCTTTACCCAGCCTCATCTAGCTGAGTTTTGAATTGAAAGAAACTTAATTAACTTCTTTTTAATGCTTCTGTAATGTTATTTGTGAATAAAATTATTTAAAAATTTTGTTTGTTTTTTTTTTTCATCAAAGCTGAAGGAACATAATTGAAATTTCATAGTTTCACTGTGATATGAAAAAAATATGTATATTTTTATAAAAAAAGCACACGAAACACTCACAGAAAGTATCATTTGAGTCAAGAAAAACATCTAGAGGTAAGCATTTTAACATTTTTCCAAGACAATTAAATCTAATGCAAAGAAGATAAAAATTTGGGACATTAACATGTTGAGAAATAATCGAAAAATTCCTATTTGTATACATTAATGTTGTAATAATTTGATGTCTATTTGAGTTCAAACCTGTAAATAGTTTAAAACATTTTGACTTAAGCGAATTGTTTTTACCACCTAATGGGCAACGTTCAAAATATAAAAAATTTTGATTCAAAAGATCATTTTCTGTGAGTGAAGAAGGAAAGTATAAGAATAAAGAAAACTTCAATCAATTACGCCTCTACAAGAATCGCTTCGACAAATTACAGGGGGTGTGAATTCCAATCTCATGAGCCGCGCTTCAAAAAGCGATATTTTATGGGTGCACGGTTGCATTGAAATATAATTTATCAACATCTCAGGATATCGTGAGAAATTTGCATATCTTTTAAAAAGGACGGCGTAAGCGAAATGACGGAGGGGGGGAGGGGGAAGGCCGCTGCGGGAAAGTGTAAAAAAAAGTTAAGTCTGCTGCCGAAGCTTATCGATGCCTCTGGTGAACACTAAGTGTACAAAAGCTCTGCGAAGAAATTTCTTGCGAACTATTCCGTGGAATTGTCGAAGCTGTGCAATTGTATTCAAAAGAGCGAGTGAAGTGTGCGGATGGAAATTCTTAATATTCCTCCAACTGATGCTAAAGTTCATAAAGAATAAAATCCGATAGTACGTATAGATATACTGTTATAAACGAGAATTTCTATTTCCCTATAATTCATAAACCGAAATCATGTATTAAAACTCCCGGTAAAACATTCAATAAATAATTGGTATATGAAAATATTAAACAAAATTCAAGCTGAAAACAAAACCATTCAGTTGATTGATTTTGTAAAAAGAGAAATAAATCGGATGCTTCAACTTTCTTGACTTTTATATATCCGTTGTAATATTTTTTCTTCGTGTCAAACTTAACATTGCATATTCCAACCCAATGGTGGGACGATAAATCTATCGAAATAAAATAAGTTTGCCATTTCGAGTTTCCTCTTCTTATCACCCAAGCGTTCTTTCAAAAGTACCGTGCTTATGCTATGTGTACCATCCAATTTTTTTCCCACCTCTTTCCTTAAATTAGAAGTGAAAACACACAGTTGCCGGGTTTAAGTTTTAGTCACAGCTTTCGTTCATCTATCATCTTCCATTTTTATTTCCACAGTGAAATTAAGCGGAAAAAGATGAGTCCTCAAATAAAACAAAAAACATGAAATAATTACAATCCATAAATTAAAATCCACTTTTTTTACATTTACACACAAGCTAAACCAAAAATTCACCACTCGACATAACGTTATTTTCAACACACCAGCCTGGGTTATATTTCATGAGAGTGAAATATTTGCATCATATATATAAATTAAAAGCGCGGTTTGGCAAGGACGAACAAAAAAGCGAGATAAAAAGAGCGCGAAATAAAAAGTAATAATAATTTGAGTATGACGGTACTTTGGTTTCGGGTATAACCCTTAGCCCATTCGTTAGCTGATTTCAGACGAAATTATTTCTTAAATCAAGAAACGTCGGGGAATCTGATTTAGTTCTATTTCAGCGACCCTCGTGATGAGACTGCTGAAATCTGATTTCGAATGATGAAATAACAAGGTTGCATGAATTTGCATCGAAAACTAGTGGCATTCTGCTTGCGATCAGACGCACTCTACTTTTTTATTAAATCCACGAAATCCAGTCGTCATTTTTGTATGATAATTTTCATGTGAACCAAACTGGCCTTACTTATTATTTTTAATAAAATTTTCGTACATACATATGCAATTGTGTATCTTCATTTCTTTGTGCAATAAAAACTTTATTTTCAGACTTTTCATTTTCATTTTGTTTACATTTTCGTAGATTTATTTGTCAGGATATATATCAGCACTTATATTCGGGATGTAAAAAAATGAGTGGAAATTGGAAAGTCTTTGGAAATGGAGAATTTCGCTTTGTGGCCAGAGGGGTAGTTTCTCTTCAAACCCATCTGCGCCAATCAATTGCAGATACAGAAGCTCGCGACGTATGATGCATTCAGAAGCACGCAAATTTTCAACTCTATATCTATTGAACTTTAATATCAGCCTGCAGCGAACTCAGTACCCCTCCGATCGAAATAATTTAGCACAAAATTTTGCATGGAAAATGGGTACCTTTTTTTATTTATCGTTTAAATTCAAAAGTGCAGCATTTTTTGTCAGAAATAATGATGAAAAAATGTGTTTAGTATGGAAAACATTGACTAAATTAATTAATTCGACTTTGAAATTGAGAGTTTATTAGATAGTCTGTCCGATGAAGATATAATTTGGTATAAATTTCCCGCTGTGTTGCCGCATATATTAAAATTCAAACTCAAAAAAAATTTTTTAAAGGACCATTGTATTATTTGTTAAATTGTCTTTATCAGCATCCTTCGCACTAGTTTAATTGAGTACTTAACAATTTGAAAAAAGAAAATGTTACGCGGAAAGTTAACTCGAGTTGATAATTAATTTGAATTGTTTCGGCGCGATAATTCATTTCTCCAATTAAAGATACATTTGAAAATCTAGCGTCGGCATGAAAGTCCGAATGAAACTGCGCGGTTGAATTTTCGGAACGGAATTCGAAATACAAAAGTTATGTTTAAGTTGCTGCAACTTTTTAATTTCATTAAATTCAACACGCTATGAGAATCATCCACTCTTTAACATAATCTTCATTATATTTTAATTGCATTCGTATCATTTTATACCCAGTTATCTCGCAGCTATGCTAATTCCATATTAAAACAGTCAGGCAAAAGTAATAAATTGTCACAATTATAAATGAAAAAGGTTGCCCGGGTGTGAAATGCAGAAAAACATGTATCTCATGATGAAGAAAAAAAAAGGAACGTTTTAACTAGGTTAGTGGATCTCGAAAAATTAAAACAAAAAATAATATAAATCAATATAAATACCCTGATGATAAATATTTTGTTATTCATCGAATATAACCTTTTATGATGTCACTCATAAAACTTGACTGTCATTTTGTATTTCAAGGTAGGTAGGGGGGAAAGAAAAATAAACAGTGCAAATTCAATGTGATCGATACGGTATAAACTTAAATTTGCACGTCAAAATAGGTTGTCATTTTATCAAACAAACACCCGACGAAAATTCACTTTCAAGTTGAAAATTCATAAATATTCCTTCAATTTCGTTATAAAAGATGTCGCACATGAAATTGATCGCAGTGGAAAAAATCAAGGATAAAAGATGGACGAGGGCAGATAAATTGGCACAGTATCGTGCAATTTTGAAACTTCATGGTGAGCTTTTGATCCAGTTTACTTATCTGTGTAACAAATTGTTTCATCCCCTCCGACGACTGTCAAATAATTCGAAAAATGTAAACAAACATTTTTCGTTCAGCTCGGGACAGAAAATTGCAAGAATTGAACGCGTTCAAGTTGAAGAAAAAGGTCGCGCGCAGGTTGGACGCTCTGAAAAGTGATGTGCAAACTTACCGCGGGATCATCAACGACATCAGCTCCGGAAACAAGAGGACTTTGCACTTAACGCTGCTGCCGCACAAGGATATCCAGCGAGCTTTGCAGGACCTAAAACCAACAGTAAAGTTTTTCCAAAATTATAATCTCAATAAAAAAGAGAAAAGAAGCCATTTCACTTGTTTACTTAGAAATTTTTACGAGAGAAATTTTTTTAATGAATCTGAACTTATCTAATGAAAGATTTAATTTTACAAACTTAATTCAATGAAGATAAAAAAAACATAAAAAAATTCAATAAAAAAAAAGAAAAGAAGAACAATCATAAATTAAATTTTTTTGCATGAAAGATGAAAAATAAGCCCTTGACGGACATAACAAGCTGGGAACGGTTGAAAAAAAGCGGGTTATAAAAATGTGTGTAATAAAAGTTGGTGCATGATGGAACCTAAACACAACGCGGGGTCGTAAAATTTGTATAAAGTCGGGGCGCAGTTTGTAGACGCGTATTTCTTTCAAAATGAAACATTGAAAAAACTTGAACGACCGCCATATTAAAATCGTTGAAAGATGCGCTGTAATATATGCATCTAACGTTAATGGTATCCTGTTTTCACTTGCCCTAACCAGGAGGTTCATGACGTGCTCTGCGAAGACAACCATGCAAAGGAGAACCAATTAAACAAGCTCATCTACGTGAAAAAGAAAAAAATGAAAGCTTTGTTTAATTTGGAGGTACGGAACGGGAGACCTGTTTGGGCGAGCCAAATTTTTAATTTTCAACAGAAATATATAAGCGTGATTAAATCGTGAAAATTGTATCATTAAGTTAGAGATGTCCACTTTGACGGATAAGTATGAAGGAGACCAGTTAAAACCGGATGTCGAGAAGCGCAATCTGACAAAGCAGTACCAACATTTTGTTTCCAAGCAAAAAGCCGCCTCATTGATTCAAAAGTCTTATCAGATGATCCTCGCCGCTATAAAAAACGTAAGCTATTAATAAAATTTATACACAAAAAAATTAGTTTGACAAAAATTAATCATCAGCAAAATTAATCTGTGTTAAAAACTCCCGTTATTTACAGATAAATTTATTTATCTGTATTTATCAGGAATTTCGCAATGTGAATATCCTGATAAAAAGATAGAATCCGGATAAAATTTTTCCTAAGCAAATTCAGAATAAATCAGGAAAATTATGTATTTGTGCGTGAATTTACGTATATCCTGCATAAAAAAGTGGATTGAATTTACGAACATTGAAATGTATTATATTGATATTGATTAAAACATAAAGAGAGAGAAAGATTAAGTTTTTTAAATAAAATTCAAATTCATTCGTCAGATAAATTTTATTTGTAAAAAATAAAAAATTCCTGATTGATTCTGAATTTGCTAAGGAAAAATTTTATCCGGATTCAATTGTCTGATTAATCAGTTTAATTTAAAAATGTTAATTTTACAGGATGCGATTTATTATGATTACGTCATTAATTTATTGAAAATCGACAAGAACGATCAGAACCGATTGGTCGTACGGATGACGTGGAAAGGTCAAATATGGATTGAAAACTTGAATCAGATGAAGTTTAAATATAAACACACCCTGGAGAACGTAATGCTCAACATGAAAGAGCGTGAGCATGCATTAGAAATTGCGCGTGAGCAAGTAAAAGACTTATGGGCTTACGCCCAGTCGGTTGTTCGAGTTGAGGTAACATTATTTTCAAACAGTTCAATCACTTAATCCGCCAAATCCTAGTTTCTGCTTGCGTTGTTTCATTCCTTTGCATAAATTCGTTACTAGGGTCAACCGAGGGGTAAGAATAACACAAGTTCACAAAGTTGAACTCGACCGCTTAATACATAATTTACAACTTAACGCTTGTAATTGCAAATCACTTGCATTATTGGAATGATTTATTAATTTTTCTGTAAAACCAGTTGCCCCCTTAAATTAGAGAAATGAAACAGCAGATGAAAAAAAAATCACTTATTAACTAACTTTTCAGCAGCTCAAATTAGCTTTTCAATTATAGGTCTGAATAATTAATTTTTGGTTTTCATGATTTCTGAAATGTTCTTCCACAAATGAACTTCAATCGATGACATGAATGATGCAGAGCGAAACTGAATTCATCGAGAATAGAATCACAACAGACGTTGACAGATCATTAGAAGCGCAGATACAGGAATTCGATGAAATTTTTGAAAAAGTTAAAACGTCACTGCACGTCAGATCGTACGAAGAATTGCTTTTACGGTATGCCGCTCATCAATTTCTGCGACGGGATATACGTTCAACTTATCAGACCGTTTCATGAAAGGTTATTTTATTTTCCCCCATGAATTATAGATTTGAAAATCAGATGGAACAGAAGTCTTGTTTGGTGGAGCAGTTCAATTTTTACATCCGAATAAGGGATGAACTGCTGAACAAAATAAGTCACGCCGATTCTGTGCTCTCGATGATCAATCATTCGGTCATATCTACGACGGGGGAGTACGTGATTGTTTTAATTTTGGTCGTTGAGTTAAAAAGAGATCCGTTGAAACTGAAACAATACTTCGTTTATGGCAAAATTTAATTACAGGTACAAGCAGCAGAAGGAGGAGTTGTATGAAAAAATAACGAAACAGCAAGAAAAAGAAGAGAGGTGTAACAAGTTGATTAAAAGGCACGGCGAATTATTGGTTAGTATAAAATCTGCATTGCAAACGATGTTATCAATGTTGGTCTACATAAAACTCGATAAAACTGCGGACAAAGCTCGCGAAGCCGGGCGAAGGATGACTAGAATGGTTGATCACCGGGAGATGACGAGAAGGGCGACCAAAGTGTTCGACGACGGACAGCTCTCGAAGGCTGAAGCGCAGAAGAGCGATCAGACGGAAAATGTTGATGCGCTTGGCACGAATCGTTCGTTCAACATTTTCATAATATTTTCATAATCTGTATTGACGTAACATTAACCGAATGGAACTGACATCCTGCTTATCCTTTCAGCTCTCAATTTGTTAACTACAATTAGCCGCAAAGTGGGAGCGTTGTACGCCATGAGCAAAATTGACTTGAGCAAAGAGAAGGAAGAAACTGCCAAAGAATTGTATCAGAGTTACGTTCAGCATTATAGATCCAATTTGCTACTCATCCAGGAAGATGAAGTGCCGACTAGTAAATCTCCCTTTTATCAAGACTTTTATCGTTTTTTTTTCAGCGTTGATGTTAATTAAAAAAACCTTTCAGATATTTCTATTGAATACGACGTCGTGGACGAGAACGTCCCATCTCGCGAGGATATTAAACAGCTAAGCAAAAGCCTCGTTGAGATCCAACAGAAGACTTGAGGATTTCAATCAAAAATAATGTCAATGATTTTTACAACTTTTTTGTACAACATTTTATTAAACAAAAAAAAAAACAAAACTATCGAGTAGTGGTATTAATTAATGTCGTTTACTCGGCCCCAACCCAGTCTTTCCCAGGTAATACGTTCTTTCAGCCAAGATGGAACTTTGCTATTATCAATGAGCTGGGCATTGGGGTATTTTAGCGGCGGTTCGGGTCCATTGAAAGGGTGTGTCTTTTTGAGTTTGTTTATCAAATAATCTTTGTTGATTTCTTTTGGGTCCCGATACATGTCCAGGTACAAATCAAAAGGTTCCTTTTTCGGGAACCACCTTTCCGGCCGGAGGTACGGTTTTGGAAAGTCATATTCGAATACTGGTTCTCTCATTTCTGAAATCCAAAAATAACGAGATTAATTTCTTGTTTCGTCTGTTATAAAAAATTTCTTTTGATTGAATTAAAATTTGATTGCTTGAATAACAATTGTTAATACTAACGCAAAGTTTTGTGGTAAAAATTCATCACTGACAAATCCCAGTCACTTTGGAAAAATGCTAAACCTGCTGGCGTCATATCGTCTTGATATTTTCTATAGAAATCATAAGTACTCCAATTTCTCTGCACCAATTCCAGGCTACGGAAGTAACAGAATAATTTAATCAGTTCTTTTCAAACAACTATTTTATTTAAAAAAATGACACTTACCAAGGCTGTTCTTTTTTGTACTCAGAAAAATCTAATTTTTTGTTCTGTTTGTACAAAACAAAAATGTATCTGCAGAATCCTATACCTCTGCAAGGAATAGGCATCATGTAGTCAACCAGCTGTTCTCCTTTTTCAATAACGTTCCCAGGAATGTTTGTTCTAAAATTTCAAAAAAAATTTTGTATATAAAAACAACTCCTCGATATAAAAATCATTAACAATCATTGTTTAAAACCAGATCACGTATAAACTTTTGTAATCTTACACAAGCCAATGACAATATTCTTTGTTAGAATCAGACAGGTTTCCATCCGGAGTTGTCATTTGCAGCGTCCACAGAGAATCACTAGGCGCATCATAGCTCACAATAGGTTTATTCTGGACTTCCCTCGGTTTCAGCACATTGCCATAATAAACTTCTGCCAGATAGTCCGCATTGCCAAAATCATAGTTGATTTTCAGCGGAACTGACGGATAGAAGTAGGCATCGCCGTACAAATCATTGAATATCCCATAATGTTCAGCTATGGTTTTTAAATGTTCCGGAGCTATGCTCAAATACCAATCTTGTCGCACCTGATCAATGTCGACTTTCACTGCAAAATATAAGTTATTTTAATTTCAATCATAACATTTAAACTTGAACTGACATAAAATATTTATAGGATATAAATTAAAATAAATTTCTCACACTCTCTTTGCAAGGCCTTGATTTCCATCTCCCGGTTTCTTTTATTTTTCGAAGCCTCTTTCAGCCAAGCTGAATTAAGTTGGGACAACATTTTATTGTCACGGGGTAGACCGATGTCGACTTTAAAATAAATCTCTGGGTCTTTGTAATTCATCTCTGAAAAAATTTTATAACAATTGATATTATAACTGGAATATATAAAATCGATAAAAAATATAAGCAATATAACAAACAAATAAATCATGTAAAATGATTGTTGGACAACTAACCTTCAAGTCGTTGTTCCAAATTTCTCGCGATATCGTACGGTTTGCCTCTCATCTTATTCCCCTTTCTTGGTGTGAAAGAAAGGGCGTAACGAACATGTTGATTATTTACATTAACTAAACTTGACACTTTTTGAAACAACCGGTTGGCCATTGTATCCACTTATCAACTACATTTGTTTCCATACAAAATTTGCGATACAATTGCTCCGTTTTTTTCCGGTTTCAAGATCTACTTTGCCTGCTGAGATATAAAACAACTTCTATTTCTTATCATTGTCTCCAGGTGGCGACAATTTTTTCAAGTAGAAATTGAGGTTAACCAAACATCTGGCTGGTTTGGGGGTGCGTTCAGACAATTATTATTCCAGTCCTGGCGTACGTGAGAACCTATCAGTTCTTGCCTAGCCATTAAAGCCAACAACAATAACATACTTGAGAATGAGGCTTAAACACAACTGATCGTGACATTTGCTCTAAGCTGTCAAAACTTAATTCGAAAAAATAAATAAAAACAAAAACATGAGAGATGTTGGTCTGATTAAATAATCTACTGGTTGAAACTATGGGTGCCTCGGTGCAGTAGCTGTCCGGTCGACGGGTACGTTTTAATCACAACGATGTGTCATGTCTTTTGTCACAATGACAACAATTCATATCCACGAGTTGTACGTTTGGACTGAAAAATTTTACAAGTGAGATGAGGCACGCCTTCGTACTGCAAACATAAATTTTGCAACGACTCGTTCTCACTTCGACTCGGATGATCCTCAGATGAACGCAGATTCGTTATGCATTTTGAAGCATTTTCACTGTGAAATCGGATAATCTGGTGAGCGAAAATATAATTTTTACTTGAAAGTCAAAAAATTCAACGACATTGATAAAATGATATCTACATTATGTTATGAAAATGTAAAACATTTTTTTTTTCTTTTTCTTATAACACATTCTAAAAATAATCTTAGGCATTAATGACAGGTATTAAAATTCAGTATTTCACTATCTGTCCAAGTGGTATTGACGTCGTGTGTTAAACATAAACTATGACAATGGAGAGTGTGGAATATACATGTAAATATTTAAAACACGTAATTGTTGCCAGAATCAAATTATTCATAACAAAAGTCAAAATTTGCAAGAACGCTATTGTCATTTGATGACCAATTCGTTATCGTCATAAATATTAATTCATAGATTTTCATGTTTTTTCCTTGTTTGTCTAATATTTATATATTTTTTTCCAGTACTTTCACCTTGTACAGACGAAGCTAAATCTTCCGAAATGGACTTGATACAAAAAATAGACGACATAGAATCCGGAGTCCATCCGTCTAAAAATCCAGCACTGACGAGATGCCAGTGCATCAACTCAAATTCCATTTGTTATGTGACAATAACAATAGCAACTCTTGCCTTTTTGGGCGCGATAGTCTTCTTATGCCGAGATTATATTAAGATACTTTTATACTGGATCGAGCACCAGAATAGCTGGGTCGTGATAATTATTTTTGTTGCCTTGTTTACCGTCGTCTCGTTTCCAATAGTCATTGGTTACCTATTTCTCATCGTGGCCAGCGGATATCTGCTCGGCATTCTCCGTGGCATTACAATAGTCGTGCTCTCCGCGAATCTTGGCATTGCGATAGCTCATTTCACACTTAGCGCACTGTCCAGCAGGCTACCGATTGGGGCTCTTCTGCAAAGCGACACGGCAAGAGCCATCCTCAGGGTCATCTCCGGACCTCAAGCATTTAAAGTGGTGCTGTTTGCAAGACTTACACCAATTCCATTTGGATTGCAAAATACTATTTTTGCTGTAAGTAGAATCAGTCATAAGACAATGTCGTTTAATACAAATTAATTTTGAAATTCTTGTTTTCAGATTAGTAACATTAGTGGTTTCAAATACCATCTGGCTAGTGGTTTAGGATTACTACCCGCGCAATTAATTAACGTCTATTTGGGTAGCAGTTTAAGGTCCATGCAAGATGTTTTGGAAGACAAGTCCACCGCTGCTACGGGTTACATTGTCTTTTGTTTCCAAGTAAGTAAACTTGTTAAATTTATGATACTCGGTGTAACATGAAGAATTTGTTTGATAAATTATTCATTCATAATTGCATGTTTTTCAGATTCTAATAGGTGTTTCACTGATGGTTTACGTTGTGCAAAAAGCACGCCGCGAACTGCAACTCACACTGCTCGAAGCTGACCTGTCGGACAGTCAGCAATATTTACTCGATAGTCTGCCAGATTCAAAAGCAGTTCTCACAAATCTTATAGCATAATAACATATCCATCTGTCGAGAGCTCATATTTTTTTGTTTTTTGCTTTTGATGAGCACAAATGAATTGCAAGATAAGTAAAAGACTAATTCTGAAAACGAACTGACCGTATCGATGACTCGATAAAAATGCGACATTGTCGGCATATATTTTTGATGCGAGAAAACTTTGTTTAAAAGAAAAAACAATGAATGATATATAATATTTTCGGTATAATCTTATGAAACAAGTGGAGTTGATTATTTTTAAACTTTTTTTGATAAATTGTGTAGTCGATTCCAACTAGACTTTTGTGAATTGTTACTTGTAAATTATTTTTGTTAAAATTTTATTAACATGAGATTAAAAGTAGAATTGCAATAATTCGAAGTACGAACAGAAAAGTAACTCAACAATTCAAACACTACTTACTATCGCAAACTAAAGTATTGATAAGATGAAAATGTAATTGACTAGGAATATGAAAATTAAATACATTTCTAGAAAACTTGTTACATAAAAACAAACTAACATAACTCTATGAAACAAAAAGTGATCGTTTGAAAAGAAAACTGCAAATTCTACGATGAATACAAAAACAAGTTTGTTTCTATACAATATTTTTCTCCTTCATCGTTTTTGTGCCAAATTTATTGTATTCAATCATTTTACCTGAATAATTTTAGTCTCCAGTTATGTATCATATAATTCTGACTGCTATTCAAAAAAATAAGAAACTATGTTATTTGTTCTGCATTTAATTTGTAAAGATTTTTGTTCCAAGTTTTTTTTTATTCGTTTAAGAGAATAAAAAATATAGGTGCTTTCAATTAGTGATATAAGTATACTTGAATCTTCGTTATAGCTTCCTGAGGTAAACGAGTGCTTCGAAATAAAAAAATCAATTGTCAATAAAATAAAATGAATTTGTGCATGTAAAAATGTATAAGACTTTTTCATAGAGGTGATGAACCACACTCATCGTGATGGTGTGTGCAAATGTTATAGAATGTATTAAAAAATACCAAACTAATACAATTGTAATGTTTCATATTGTTTAGAATAAAACGAAAGTATAATTATTGTATTTACTGACGATACAATCTGTATATATTTATATTCATAATGGTCCGATTTTTTTGTAGTTGATATTTGATTGAATAAATATTTAATTGAATTGGATAACATTTTTGTATAAAACTTATTTTTAATTTTTTAATTAATAAATGTGTAATACAAATTTGTATTGTAAAAATTCAAAAATTAATATAATATTTTTCAAAAAACACTCTCTACGAAATCTGGGATCATTTATTATCGTGATGTTGGTACGAATACTGTGGTCAATAAATCAAGAATGAGCAACTTGAATTTGGCTTTTTCCACTATAATTTTCAATCACGGCCATCGTGTTCGTGAACTTATACCCAGCAGGCAGAGCCTCCATTTCAAATTCTCAAATTCTATTGAAAAGCTCGTCTGCTCCGACGACAGAGCCGTATTTTCGTTGAATCAAAAATGTTACCCCGCTTCTTAAAACATTCTTTCAAATCAATTCAAAATGGCTCGAAGCAGTTATCCACCAGTGCACAGGTAACGTTACACATTCAACGTAAAATCACACATCTCACCAATTTTATCAGTTTAACCTCTAACCGTTTCAATCCAAAGTTTAAAATCTAATCGTCGGGATAATTTTCCAAACAATGCGAATAAATCTATGACATTGTTATTACCCGATTAAACCAAATTTTTTTAATCAACTTTGACTATCATTTGAATGTCTCGTTACATCTGTGATTACCTTCTGCTCAGTCCTCTATTATGCAATGGATTATCGCACACTTTTAGCGGAGCATGAACAACTAACTACTTTTACTCCGTTTTTATGCAAAAACTTTTATACAAAAATTAAAAAAAATCACCCTAGTTTGACACGAAAATTTGTATTTTGAAAATTATCATTACGATTATCAAACGTCGAGGTTAAGATTATAAGATTAATTACAAAGAATAATTAGTAGTGTAATTTCTCGTTTATGTCTTTTTGAAATGAGCAGTGTCCTTACATCCTTATATATTTATTATTTTTAGAATGTACCAAGTAATTTTAATTGAAGCAAAAAATACATTTTATATTTCTAGCACAATGCCAAGGTTGTTGTGGCTGGCGCCAGCGGTGGTATTGGTCAACCACTGTCGCTGCTCATGAAACAATCCCCATTGGTGACAGAACTGTCACTTTACGATATCGTTAACACACCAGGAGTGGCGGCTGATTTGTCCCACATCAACACCGCGTGTAAAGTCAAGGCTTTCACCGGTCCCGATCAAGTTAGGGATTCCTTGAAAGGAGCTCAGGTAAATTAAACAAAAAAAATAAAAAAAAGTGTTATACTTTTTGACTAATTATTTATTATTAAAATGTATCATTTTAATACGATGAAATTTTGACCGAAATGACTTGTCTCAGGTTGTCATCATCCCTGCTGGAGTACCTCGCAAACCTGGAATGACCCGAGACGATCTTTTCAACACGAACGCATCGATTGTTAGAGATTTGGCTGAAGCTTGTGCTGACGTCTGCCCCAAAGCTTTCATTGCCATTATTTCAAACCCTGTAAATAGTACTGTACCCATTGCCAGTGAAGTTTTGCAGAAGAAAGGAGTTTACGACCCCAACAGAATTTTTGGCGTGACCACGCTTGACATCGTGAGAGCATGTGCCTTCATTGGAGAAGCCAAGGTAAATTTACATTTACTTAAAAATAAATTAACGTTGGAATTAACAACTTCAATTAGAAGATTTGTAGTCATTAATATTTCATAATCAAAACGAGTTTTGTGAATAATTGAATTTTTAAAACCGAACAGGCATTAGTAAAATCATTGAGTCAATCAATCAGATTTTGTTTAAAAACTTTGATAAAGATTCATATTCAAGATTTTAATTTTAATTTTAATAAAATGTTTTTGTAATGAAATTTCAGGGTCTTGATCCACAAAAAGTTAATGTGCCAGTTATCGGTGGTCACAGCGGTATTACAATCATTCCCCTGATTTCTCAATGCAGCCCTTCAGTATCTTTCCCTGATGATCAACTTAAGGCAATGACTGAGAGAATCCAGGAAGCAGGTACCAGATTGAAAATTTTCATTTGTTAATTCTTCAAATTTAAAATTATTTAATTGATTGGATTTTGTTACTAACTATTAATTATGTTATTTTAGGTACCGAAGTTGTAAAAGCCAAAGCTGGTACTGGTTCTGCAACCTTGTCGATGGCTATGGCTGGTGCAAGATTTGGATTCTCCCTGATCAGAGCTCTTAACGGCGAAAAGAACGTTATCGAATGTTCTTACGTACGGTCTAACATCACCGAATCAAAATATTTCTCGACACCAATTCTTCTTGGCGTAAGTTATCCCTCGTGACTTCGTCTTTACATTTAAGCAATGATATTTTAAAAGCACTTTAATATAATGGCATTTGAAATAATAATGTTATTAATTTTCCAGAAAAACGGCGTGGAGAAGAATTTGGGTCTTGGAAAACTCAGCGCCTTTGAGGAAAAATTGTTGGCTGCTGCTATTCCAGAGCTGAAGAAGAACATCCAAAAAGGAGAAGACTTTGTCAACAAAAAGTAAAGAGTTGAATTAAACTATGATCAGCAAATAATAATCATGTTACCAATGAAAACTGGGTTTTCATTTAGAAAAAGGCCACCTTAATATGCAATGACATTGACGGTACAGATTAATTGGACATACATTTTATTGTTGTAATTATGTTGAATGTTTTAAATCGAATAGTTTTAACAGGTTGCAGCTTAATTAATGTTTTTTGTTTGAAACTATATTCAAAACTTAAGATTTTTTTGATATAATTTAAAGGCAACCTTTGTGGTTCCATTACGATTATTAAAATTTTACATAATCCTAAGTAAATAACTGAATCACAAAATGGCTTTAAATTTATCAAATTTATCTTGAATATTGTTTCTCCAATTTGAATCTTGTTTTAATAATTGTGAAAAACTTGATTTGCTGTTTAATTTCTTGTTAAAGCAATGTCACCGCATTCAAGATAAATCGAGTCGACATAAAACATAATTTGTTGATCTTGTAATATAGAGCTCAAAACATGAATAGAAAAATTATAACAATAACCGACACATGTTTTTCATTTGCGCCCAACGTGTTTACTTTCATTTAATGTAATATACATTAAGTAATGCTCTCAACTTTGGAACAAGGGTTTCAACTTACAACGCATCAGACACATATTCTGTTCACAAATCTTTATTCTGTAACCTTTTTTCTAAAACTTCTCGCAGGCCAATCTGCCTGCTAAGGAGCTCCTGGATTTTCATCATCTGATACTTATGATGATGTTTCTTGCACTTCTTCTTTTTCTTTTTCGCCTTCACACCTAACGAAAAGTCTTTGAACTTGTTCAGCGCACTGAGTTTGTGCTCGTCAATTGCAAGCGACACTTTCATCGAATCGCTCAACTCCCTCTTGGGCTCCTTCTCATTCATAATATTGATCAGTTTTTCACAAGCATCCCGCATCTCAAGCAGGATGCGAGGTTTCGAAACTGCTGTCTCAAGGTCATGCCTCTCCTTTTTCCTCTTTTTGTGCTTATGTTTATTTTTGGTTTGCTTATTCATGTCCATGCTCCCCATCTTATTGACTATTTTACAAAGCTGCTCGTCGAACAACGACGGACTCTCCAACATTTTCTTCATCTTATCAGCTTTTCTCCGGCCCTTCTTCGCTTTGTTCTTCATCTGTCTGCTTAGTTTCGCGCTTTTGGAACTTTTATCCGCGTTTATCTGTACGAGATCATTGAAGGTGTATCTCAATTTGTTGAGCTGTTTTGCCTGGTTCCTACTACTCGACGAGGGACCGACTCGACAGACATCCTTGTCATCGTCGTCGTCATTATTGAACAATTTCTCTTCCTCAGACTCTTCGTCGCTTGAAGTCGACATCTTAATCAGCTGCGCAACTGGAATGCGGCACTTTGGTTTGAATACTGGTTTGATTGTTGGCATTTTTTCAATTACATTTTCATCAGTCTTAGCGTCTTGTGGAAGACCACTCTTCGCAGTGGATTCAGAAAGTATTGTTTTGGAACACCTCGTCTCCTGTTCTGCTTTCGAAACTGCTGCGTTAACAGTGTCCTTGGAATTTTCCGTAGCCATTGTTTGTTGCGTTCACGTTTGCTGGGTAATAAATTCAATTTTGTTATTAAACATTCAACAAAAAATAAGATTTTATAACATTTCTTAAATCCATTTTACAAAATAATCTTAGTAAACAAAAATAAATAAACATTGAACAACAAATTTTTCAATGCAAGTTAGGTTAGCTAGCACGATTTATTCTAGACAGTTTCACATTTTGAAAACAATTGAATTAAAAGCAAAATTGAATTGACATGTTTGTCTATTTTTGGACTTTTAAATAAGCAAAACATTATGAAATACGAATGAAATATTTCAATAGGTAAACAATAAATTATTCACTTACGTTTTGTACTGTTTAATGCCCACTTTAGGAAAACTATGAGTACGGTTTTCTTCTTGCATTCATTGCCGAATGGCTAAACCTGATAAAACAATTATGACTGGTACGTTCCAAAAATGCTCCAACATGGAACAAGTGCTCCAAAAATCGGAAACACTTTTAACTCTCAGAATAACAGTTTGAAATATGGAAAGTGATTGCACGTGAACATGAACTTGACTAAAAGCGTTTGTTCACCCGCGCGGATGTAATTTTCATAGGTGGCGCTTTAAACATAACAAAATTTGGTAGGAGGTTTAAAAAGGAAAAATAATCATTGTCAATTATAATTATTAATATAGGAATACATAATTCTATTTTCAAAAGAAATATTCGGATGTCTAAACATCGGAATTGTGTTTGAAAAATTGGAACACGTCACTAAACCAGATTTACATTTAAAAAATCACCCAGATATGACAAAAAAAGAGAAAAATAACAAAATTTGTATTCAAAAACATTGACCTCCTTTTATTATCTTAATTACAACTTAGATAACGAGGAGTTAAACAATTTAAAACTGTCATTTGAACTTTAATTTTTTAATTTAATTTTCAACCGACCAACAATGGTTGACAAAAAATGAAATGAAATTATATATTTTTAATATTTATTTTAATGAAAAAAATGCTTTAATCAAAATTTGTATCTCGACTCTAATGATGTTATTTCGAATTAATTTTTTTAGACCAGTCATAAATCAAGTTAAGTTTTTGTCCACGGAGATAAAGTGTGAAAACCAGTTTGCAAAGAAGGGGAATGCACATTCTATAATCAAACAGAACAGTGACATCGTCAGCTTATGCGCGCGCAGAATTTCATATATACTCATATTTACATCGGTACATCCATATGTATATGTTTTGTACACACAGATTGGCAGACACATCTGTTGAGTCTGCATCACTGAGGCAAAGAACAAATAAAACAACAAGAAATCAAATCAGAGAGGAAAAAAAAAGTGTCGAGCCAATCGTTAACAATCTGGTTGAAGACCAGCTGTAATTTCTGTAGCGGAGAAAATTGAATCTCCACCGCATCTGATGATTCTTCGGATTTCGTGACAGTCAGCTGTGAGTTGTTCGCGGAATCAAAGGTTGTAAGATTGTACTCTTCATTTTGTCTCGCTAAGTTTTCCGGTCGGCAATACATTAATATTTTGTTCATTTTATTTATTTATATTTTTTTATATTTATATTTTATATATATTTATTTTTATATTGGTTTATTACAAAACATATTGCTTTTCTTAATTTTTTTCAACTCCGGTTCAGGCGCCGGTTATAATGAGACGCTAATAAACGACCCGTTAATAGCTCACGATTATTCTCTGAGAATGTGTAAATTGAATTTTAATTTGTATTCAACCGGGAATCTTCAACGAGGCTCAACAAAGTGATAACAATTTTTGAATTTGCAACTTACTTCTGTCCTGTTCTATTGAACTCAAAGAGCACATAAGAGTGGTCGTGAATTTTGGACAGGGGTCAAAGTCCAACAACAGCGCTCATCTAGAATTCTCGCCGGATCCTGTATGATCTTCTAAAATCAAAGGAAAAAAGAAAGCGTTAGTTGCGATTAATTTTCATTTAATTTTTATTTCATCGTTCATGTTTATAAATCATGTCTGATTGAGATCGATTTTCGAATTGCTGCTAAGGACAATTTGATACGTTTAAAAGAGCTTATGCAACGGCAATCAATGAGACGTGTAATTAAATTTTTTTCGCTTGCATGCAACCAATTGTACACACGACTTTTATAGGACTAAACCATTTTGAGACAGCAAGATGGCAGCGGCACGCCTGGCTCTGCAAACTTTGTACAAAAATCATTACAATGTCAGCGCTTGGACGAGATTGTTAAAACCAAGGCCATCATTTGTAAGTATTTCGTTCAAGTTATTTACGACTCAGGTGTTATTTAAAGTTTTAACTCAAATGTTAAGAGTGGAATACGAAACATGAAAATATAATATGAGACGATCATTGTATACAATCAATTTCGTATCGTTGTTAATCCGAGACAATTATTACGAACAAGTGTAACATAAAACTAGATAATTTTTATCCGTTCAAAGGCTAATTTCTTATCAAATAAATGTAATTCTCAAAACAAGCTTTATCGTTTTTTTAATTGTTACAATTGTTAGACTCTGTACTGAGAGAGCCCAGTGATAACATTAAAAAGTAATGACACGAGATAAAAAACAAACTTTCAGCAAAATACAATAACTTGTAAAGTATAACATTTTTCCCCATTAGCATGTGACGGTACATATTTTTGTAAAAAAAGAGCATCCAACATGAAGAAATTGCAGCATCATGAAGTAACTCATCCCACCAATCAAACATCTGTCACCGAATATGAATATGTTGAAATATTCAATTTTGTGAAATGGAAAATTTCAAAAAAAAAAAAAAAAGATTCATTCATAAAAGCATATCAAAATGTATTTTTTGGATGATATGATTTTTTGCGCGGTTGCAAATAAAATAGCACTGATATCGTTTCTTTTTAGATGATAGGACCGGCTTCCTACCGGTTAACATTATGCAACTCGATCAAAGTAAAACAGATCCGAAAAAATTTGGAACTGTTGACCCACGGTGACAAGCATGTGCTCAATAAGGACACCTACATCAGACGACCACTTCTGGTTCTGTTCGCGTGGATGGCCGCCAACCGTCGACATTACATGAAACTTGTCGATTTTTACATGGAGCAAGGATTCGACTGCGCCATTGTAACTCTGAGTCCGTACCAACTTATCTGGCCTATTAAAGGATCCAGGGTACTTGTTTTAAATTTTCTAGTTCGGGTTTAATCATGGTTTAATCATAATTTATTAGCACGTTGAAATTGCATCATTTCAGCCAATTGCAGCTTCCGTTTTGTCATTTTTGGAAACGAACGAATTCTACGATAAGGTGATCATCCATGGGTTCTCGGTTGGAGGATACATGTTTGGTGAGGTATTGGATTTAATCAACAAGGACCCGAAAAGATACGAGCAAGTAGTGAACAGAATCACCGGTCAAGTTTGGGACAGCGCTGTTGATGTCAGTGAGATGGCAATTGGGACCCCCAAAGCTGCTTTTCCAAACAACCAGTTGTTGCAGAACATGATGAGAAAATATCTAGAGTGAGAATGTGATTAGATAATTAAAACTAATTGTTTTTTAGTCAACTAATTTGTTTTTCTAATCAATAGTCTTAGTCAAGGTTTATAATAAAATTTGTAATTATATTTAAATACTTTTAGGCATCATATGAGAACGTTTTACAAGCAGGCGACTCAATATTACGAAAAGTCCAGTGAGCAGTTCCGTCACAACACGGTGAGAGCTCCTGCCCTATTTTTCATCAGTAAAACTGATCCGATTGGCACATTGGAAAACAATCAGAGGTGCATCAATAATTGGTCTAGAGAGCAGGGCACTGAGGCGAGTCAATCTAAATTAATTACTTAACTTTGTTTCTATATAGATAAATATAAGTTATGATTTTTCATATTTATTTCAGATTCGTGTCAAAATTTTTGAAGACACGCCCCACGTCGGACACTTCAGAAAACATCCAAAAGAATATATAAGTGAACTTTACACTTTCCTTAACAAGTTGGACCTGATCAGCGACGAGGAAAAGATTAAAGCTCGCCTCTAAAAGACTTTCTAAAACTCAGACTCACTTTCATATTATGTACATTTACACGACATTATGTTTTTATTGTTTTGAGGATAAGTTCAATCATAACAGAACGTCATCTATTGTACTGATTCCAGATATACAGTCATGTTTGTATAATAGTCATACCGTATACTCAAAGATATGCCGTTTATCTTGAATGATATGCATATATAACTATGCATTTGAATCTTGGAGCTGTCAAAATAATGAATGGCACATTGTTAAAATAGCCTATCACTCAATTGAGAAGCGTATTTTTTTAAATTTCTACGAGTTATTTTTTAATACAATAAATTTATAACAGAAGCTGCACATTTTATTTCGAAGAAATGTCCCGCACAAATGATGGTCGGACTTTTTTGTTCGAATTTGATTACAAAGTTATCATGAGATGATTCATCTTAAATTAACATCAGAAAAATTGAATTAAAAAAAGGAGGGGGGGGGGGAGGAGATTGAGAATAATAAACCTGCCTGACAGTTGCCATTCGTTCGAGCGCAACGTTGCCGGATTTCTTCTTGTTGCGAAAAAAAACCTCCCTAGTCAATGAATAATTAGCTTGAAAAAATACTTTCACAGATTATCATATAACCGAATGCAACGTTTTTATCTACACAAAAAATTCGATAATAAATTTTCCAATCACGTTTTATACTTTTCTAACACGGGTGATCATTTTGTGCAAACGAGATAGATATATCCTCAGTTGACCAGTGTTTTATTAACCCAACCTTTCGAATTCGAGCCTCAATTAATGGCAAAACAATGAATTTTGTTATCAGAAAGTCTAGATAAATTATCATCTATCTATGCGTTGATCTCATATGTGTATGAAGGCATGAAATATCTCCCATATTGATGCTCCTATATTGGTGAATATATATCTGCATATCTGTGGGTGTATATACATATATACATTCATATATAGATACAATCAGTGCCACTAGAAGCGTCGCTACAGTCACTCTCTTATTCAGGCTTAGTCTGTGGGTTAGACTTGCTAATAATAAGAAAAAAAAAGGTCTTTAAAAAACTTCGTGAAAAAGATTGACAACAGTGAGCTCCAATAAATAGCTTTGTGAGTTCTTTATCAGTCTTACATTTTGCTTGGTAACAACAAGCGTTGCATCTCCGTCTAAAGTTTCGCAACAATTTGTCTTTCAAAAATCGCGCAGTTTGCAGTAGTCGGTCTGCCCGGGGACTCGAGGCGCGCGACTACGCGCAGTTTTACAAGAAAAATATTTGCACATCCGTTTAATCAAAGTGAATATCACGTTCAACTCTCCGCCGGTGGAAAGAAAAGGCGTACAGCTGTACATACTGTGCAGAATTATAAGTCGTTCAACAAAGTCTAAATTTTTTTTCGTTTTTTTTAAGTCGTTCTCTAACGTCGCAGTCCGGTACCTCATTTGACACATCGGCGAAAATAATTTTCTCAATAAAGATATATCGTCGGGTTTAAGTATTTTCTATACGTGATCGGTTGTGATGCTGTGAAACTCTTAACAGAGAAAGCGCTATTTTACATACATTAAACCATTTCTGGATGTGCGCCGGAAGAAAAAGAAGACAGAGTAGTGATTAATTAATTGCTGGTAATTTTTATACAGACTATTTGTTTAATTATTTTTAAAAATTCCCTCATGGAAAAAAAATATATTTTGTCAATGCATCAAATACATGTTGTATATATCGGCAATGTGGACTATATTTGTAATATATTTTTTCATAAATTTCAATATATAAATTGATAAAATTTAAAATAAAATATATTTCTTATATATGAAATTTATGAAAAACGACAATAATGACTAAAAATAAAATATATTTTAATGAATATATTTTTGATCGTGAGGAATTTATATATTACGAGTTAAATCGAAAATTAATTATTTTGTAGAAAATTTGTTAAAAGGAGTAATCTCATTATACTGCTGAGTCACTGAATTATAATTATAATAAAAGAGCTTTGATTTTAGGAACAAATTGAACAAAAATGGCAGCAGCACGTTTAGCGTTGGCAACTTTGAGTAAAAATCAGTATAATGCCCGTGCTTGGACGAGATTATTGAAACCAAAGCCAATGTTTGTAAGTGTATCTGTTACAGTTATTTTTGCACGATAGTGACATTCATTTTCTTTCTTTTTTTAATCTACTTAGTATTTTCTTAGTATACAAAAATGATAAATCGTCAATGAATTTTGAATTAAAAAAAAAAACAATTTTAAAAATCAACCGTTCAAAGTTCGTTTAATAAACTGATTAAAACAATTCAACTGATTGAATATAAATTTTCAAATCAATTCAGCAAAAGTCTCGTTTCAGTTGATTGGACCGGCTTCATACCGGTTGACACTGAACAACACGATGAAAGTTAAACTGATAAGAAGCAACTTGGAACTGATCACTCACGGTGATCGGCACCTCCTCTGCAATGACACTTACGTGAAACGACCGCTCTTGCTTTTGTTTGCTTGGTTGTCAGCAAAACGCAGGCATTACATGAAGTTGGTAAATTTTTACATGGAGCAGGGATTTGACTGTGCCGTGGTGACGACCAACCCATCCCAACTCATGTGGCCTCTTAAAGGATCCAGGGTACTTTCTCCTCCACATGACCAAACCAAGTCGATCAATCCAATTCACAGAAATCTATCTTTGTAGCCACTTGCAGCATCGGTTCTCACTTTTCTCGAAAACAATCCATTTTACGACCAGATTATAATTCACGGCTTCTCAGTCGGAGGATACATCTATGGTGAGACATTAGACTTGATCCATAACAATCCATCCAAATATGAGAACGTGGTGAAGCGAATCTCAGGACAAATCTGGGACAGCGCTGTCGATGTCGCCGAACTATCAGTCGGAACACCAAAAGCTATCTTCCCCAACAATATGTTGTTACAGAATATGCTTAGAAAATATCTCGAGTATGAAAAGATATGTTGATTTATGTCATTGATGAAGATGCACTATCATTGTGAGATTAACTGATTCGTCTTTTAGGTATCACATGAAAGCGTTTTACCAACGATCAACACAATATTACATCAATGCAAGTAACCGGTTCCATCAAAACCCTATAAGGGCTCCTGCTTTATATTTCGTTAGCAAAGTTGATCCAATTGCCACGCTCAGCGCCAACTTGCAAGCTACAAGTAATTGGACCAGGCTGGGTATTCCGGTAAGTGATTTTATGTTTATAACTACGTAGTTATATAAGCTATAAATATATTTTGTCATCTAATTTCAGACGTACATGAAAATTTTTGAAGATACTCCCCACGTGGGACACTTCAGAAAGCATCCGAAAGAGTATATCAATGAGCTTTATGTATTTTTGAAAAAACTGGACTTGATTCACGACGAAGAAAAAGTTAAAGCTCGTCTGTGAAAAATTGAAATCAACTTTGTATCAAAGTGAAGTCATATCAATTTTTTTTATATACGATTAAATCTCATTATTTCAGAGATTACATTAATCAAAAAATTGTATCGAATAGTTTAGTTGATTTTTATTATAAAACATATTTTCATTTGAAATATATACATTTTATACATTTGATTGTTTATAATACAATCAGTGATTCGTTATCGAAATGATGTAAAAAGTATGAATTGCTATTCATATTAATAACGAATTTTCGAAATTTATATCCAATAAGAATATTTTTATTGAAGTGTGTTTCTCATGTTTGTATATGAATTTACTAGTTTTTTAACCATTTTTGCCACAATAAAATTGGTTTTCCATCTAATTTTTGCTTGATTTCGAATTTTATGCCGCGTTTATTCATTCTCGGCCAATTCATCTTCACCCTCACTTTTATTTTCATCAGTCTCATTGTCCCCTTTCTTAGATTTCTCTTTAATTTTATTTCTCTTCTTTTGCTTTTGTTCCTCTTTTCGCTTTTGTAACGCCTCCTTTCTTCGTTTTTTCCTCTGGCTCTCAAGAAATTCTTCCACCTCGTCCGGATCCTTACCCTCCATGATCAATTTTTTTCTTTTGTTAATCAACTTTTTTTCATAAAAGTCCGTCTCGTCCAATTTGATTTCTGCTTCTCGTTTCGTCACAGATATTTGAGTGAAAATTTTACTAATCTCTTTATCTGCAAACAAAACAAAATATATGTAACAAAAACTCATGAAATTGATTATCCTACATCAATCATTGTTACAAGCGTTTACCATCCACATCATATTTGTTCAGTTTCGTTCCAATAGTTTCTTCGATCGCATGCAGTAATTTAATATCGTGAGGTGATATCAAACTGATAGCCATTCCTGTCCTGCCGGCTCGAGCGGTACGCCCGACCCTGTGAATGTATTCCTTGGGAACATTAGGTATGGTGTGATTGATAACTAATTGCACAAAAGGGATATCCAATCCGCGAGCAGCGACATCTGTTGCTATTAATATTTTTATATGATTGGACTTGAATTTATTCAAGGCAGCCAGACGTTCCTTCTGTTTGATCATCGCATGCAGAGCTGCGTTTTCGAAACCAATTTCATTTAAAGTCATTGACAATAATTGGCAGTGTCTGGAAGCCAATTTCATTTATCATTATTGGGTCATAAAAGATGAAATACAAATGAAACTAAAGAGAATGGACTCCAAATTGTTACAACAAATTCGATGGACTTACTTGCACGTTTCCGTGAAAATCATAATTGAACCATTTTTATTTTCTTGCCGAAACATGCGAATGACTTCAACTAAAAATGCATCACGCACATCAGCTGGACAGAGGACAAAATGTTGGTTCAGTTCCTTCACAGTGGCAATTCCAGAATCATCTTTCGACTCCCAAACGAACACCTAAAATTGACAGCTACAAATTATAAAATTTTTCTCATTGTTATTGCACTTATATTTTAAAAAACATTTACATCACCTTATTGGTAGCAACTTGTCTGACTTTCTCCAAAGTATCTGTAATTGTAGCACTGAACAATAATGATTGCCTTTTCTTCGGCAATGCCTGGAATATTGTTTTTATCTGTTCGTCAAAGAGTCCTCCTAATAATCTGTCAGCTTCGTCTAATATTAAGAACTTGATTTTCTTTAACGAAAAAGTGTTGCAACTTTCTAGATGATCTGCGAGTCTTCCCGGGGTTGCCACTACAATATGAGGATTCTTTTTCAATTCCTGACCCTGTACAACCATATCCTGGAAAAGAAATATATTTTAATGGCATTATAAAAACTATCAACGTTTGTGACAGATGTACGTACCATCCCACCAACGATTACGCATTTTCTCAAGTTTATAGGTCGTCCAAGGATTTCAAATTGATCCGCAATCTGCAATGGATAAAATACATATTTTGATAAGAAATGCTATACTTTTTTTCAAGATAATATTGAACCAATTTTTATCAACAAAAATATATAAAGGTGCGTACATACTTGAAAAGCAAGCTCCCTGGTTGGAGTCAAAACAAGAGCAAAAATGCCATACGGATCTTCACAAAGTTTTTGTAACACTGGCAAGGCGAATGCTAAAGTTTTACCACTACCAGTTTTTGCACAACCTATACAATCTTCGCCATCCAAAATGTGTGGTATGCAATTTTTTTGAATTGGAGTTGGAGTTTTCAAACCTAAAATTAATTTTTTAAATTAAAGTTTTTTAAACTACTTTTCAAAATAGTAACAAATTAAATTGCATTACTCACTGAAAAAATATAAAGCTATGAAATCTTTATTTGATTCAGTTAAATGAATGTTTTAAATACTTGCCAATTGATTTACACTGGTTCAGCAACCAAGAATTTAATTTCAACTCTTCAAAACTTGACACTTCTTCACTCATTTTGTTTACATTCAAATAAACATTCTAAAGTCTATCAGATGTGTATAAACAATTATACATGTGCACACAGCATGGAACTCATAAAACTCGCTACCAAATCTAGTTGAGGTTAGAATGACACATAGAAGACAGAGCCATCTGGAAAGTCACTTTGTAAAAATGTAAAAATGACAACAATATTTCAACATAAAAAACACTGACCGATAAAACCGATGCGTTATCAAACGAACTTGAACAAAATTTTTATCTGTATCAAACAGATTTTTTAATTAAATTAAATAATTAATCAAAAATATTGTTTACATTGGTTAACCGATGAACAATAATAAATAATTTTGTCATCTTACGTTATTCATTGAATTATGTTATTCAATAATTGTGTCATCTTATGTTATTCATTGCCTCACAATATCAAGGTGAAATTTTCTTCACATCTCAAAAAACTGAAATATATCAAAACAAAAAAAATAGATTTCACAAAATCAATCATCATCAATTCAAATGCAACAAACAAGAGAATCCTATCATCAAATGTAAACAAAAACAAGCTAAGATTTAAATTTATTTTCCTCATCTCGCAAGATTAGCAATGTAAATTGATTCTCACCTTCAATCAATTCAACAAACAAAATCTTGTTTCAATCTAAAAAGCCGCGATACGTGCGCTCGCGCGCGTTTCCGGCTGGGTAAAAGAGAGAGAGGACGTGACCGAGAAAGGGGTGGCGCGCGGTGGTCTCGAAAATTTGAAGCGCGCGCGACCTCTCTGCTCGATGAAGTTTAAATCTCGAAGCTGGCCAGTGAACAACTCGGAGCGCCGTTTTGAGGTTATATTGTGCGGTGGTTCTCTCTGCCGTGAGCCCTGGCCGAGGCGGAACTTGAAGCCGAGCATCAGGTGCGTCGGCGCGACTCTCGTGCTCCGAACCGCGAGCGACGCTTGGCTCATTGACCGGACAAATACAAATCATGTCGTGCGCGAGTCATCTGAGAGCATTGCGGGCGCTTCGGATGGCCGACCTGGCCGTCTGACGAACAGTCATCCACAGTCGCGACCCAACGATGTTGTAATTTATTCTTGTTGATATTGTTTCGTGATAAGAGCAAAATGGTCAAGGAAAAGCCAAATTCCATACGCATCTACGACTCCGAAGGATACCGACGCAGAGCCGCTTGCATCTGCGTCAAAAGCGACCTCGAGGATGAGGTGAGCCATGACATCCCGTCACCCAAATAACAACCTCTCGGTTGTAAACAAACCTCACACCCACCGACCTCTCCAACCTCCAATTTTTATCCACCACCACACGATTGTAAACAATTTCGGAGCATCATTTTCAAGCTCGGTGATTGGTTGTCAACATGTGTTGTCCTTTACTGGACAACATCAATTGTGATCAATTATTTATTGTGGGATCAAACTTTTAGTTTCTTTGTCCAATTGACAACGATTTATTTATTAAAAAACTGTAAATTAAACAACTCCAAATGTGGATTGGAGTAAAACAATAGAAACAAGTAACAAAGCGTAGAAAAGAAGTTTCAAGTTATGCGATATATTTTGATGACGCAACGTTATGTTGTTCTGCCTTGGTATCAATTTATATTTACAATCACATCTCTAAATGACGAAATTAAAAAAAAAACTTAATTTTTTTTTTAAAAAACAAAAACAACCAAAACAAACGTTTGTTTACCGTTTCACTGCACACGTTAATACAAATTGTCATTCAACTCACGTGAAAGTGTAAATTGAACATCGATCATCTCTTGCATTGAAAAAAAATTATAAAATCGAAAGCAACGATGGATTGATCATGATGAGAACTTGTCGGTCATTTGGTTAAAAATGTATCTCTCACAGCGGTGTATACTATTTACATATTCACGCATCAGTCAAGCCGGTGATTTCACGTGACAATATTGTTGTCATCCTGTTCAAATAACTCAAAAATAGAAACGGAAAAAAACCTCTTCAACTTTTTGTCCTCTGATTTTATTTGTTTTCTTAATTATTTATTATTTATTCGATTTTTAATCGAGAAACAAAGGTATCAGAAAGTTTGACCGGAATAAATGTAACGTGAAATTTTTTATTATAGTTTTTGGCTCCTGGCACCTATATCGAGCACGATATTTTTAATAGCAGTTTTAACAAAGACGTTGCGCAATTCGGCTTTTTGACGTTTGTTGTCGGCGACAAAAATCTTCATTGTACATCGACGTTGTTCCGCTTTCGATACGTGCCAGCGACCGAGAGGATCCACGAACAGATATAGTCAAACATTAACATGGTCGTTTATTGGCGACACTCTGATAAATGTATCGCAATTTTTCACACGCAATGTTTTCCGCTTATTTGCAACTCGCGCATACGAAAAACAACATTTTTCAAAACTCAATAAAATCCGAGTCAAATTTGAGATTTCATGTTTAACCAGCATTTACGTTGGCTCGGTTCAACGTGTCTATCTTTTGACTTTATTTCAGAAACTTTTATGACCGCCTCGGAATAATTTATGATTTGTTTTAACAAATGAAAATGAAATGAAAATTGAAATTTAACGTTTTTGCAAGCAAAACAAATAGTTTTTCCCACGTCTCAGACAGTTTTCAACCGAATAGACACAACAATTCAAGCGTCGATAACTATAGTACGTATTTACATCGTATATACATGTTCAGCTGTGAGTGTATGGATTCTTACTAGTTGAAAAAAAAAACTTTTTCATCCATTATAAGCTGTTAATGACAAACAGCCGTTTCACCCGTTTCAAATTAGATAAATGAATTGAATATTGTTCTGTTATTTTTTTTTTGTTCCGAAAAGCACAGTTGGTTCAATTGAGCGAGCCAAAATGATCAGTCGGATATTCCTGTTGAAAAAGGAAATCGTTTCAGAGCTCATCATACAGTCAATCCGTTACGTCAAAAGTACTAATAATAATAAAATCAATGGATTGAAAATTTGATTAATAAACCTGAGTCTGAGATGGATCCTATCTATAAAAAAATCTTTTGACGTCATCTGAAATGTGAAATCTATTAAAAGTGTTCCAAAGACTTGTTCCTTCGAAATAAACAATCAATGCATATTTGCACAAAATTGGACATTCTTTTTTAGTTGATAGTATTTTTGTTCTGAAATTATTTTTGTATTTCATTTTCTCAGGTTCTTCTGGTAACATCTAGCAGAAGACCGGATAGCTGGATTGTCCCAGGGGGTGGAGTGGAACCGGATGAAGAACCTGCTGTGACCGCTCTGAGAGAAGTTCGCGAAGAGGCCGGTGTACTCGGTCACCTGGGTCGATGTCTTGGTGTATTTGAGGTAACTTATCTTTTTTTACATCCATTAAAATCTATGACTGCTAAACAAACAAAGATTTAACAACTTTGTAATCAACTTTTTTTTCTTTTTAATCTTAAAAAGAAGCAAAAATTATGTAGTTAAGTTGTTGAAATTGAAAAATCATCTAATTAAATGTTCATAATTATGGCTGCCGGTCAGTGATTGTGATAATAGTTAATTTAAGGGGAGGGCTCAAGTCTTGTAATACCTTCAAAACGAGTCCAGTTTGTGAGTCAACATTTGATAATTTTTTACAATAAAAACATATCAGCAGATTCTTCTCATAACAAAGATTCTGCTGATATGTATTTTGTTGTAAAAAATTATCAAATGTTGGCTCACAAATTGAACTCGTTTTGAAGGTATCACAAGGCTTGAGCCCTCCCCTTAAGAGCAATTAAACTGCAACAAATTTATCAATATTATCGAAATCACAACCAGGTATAGGTCAGAAGCAACGAAATCAATCTCCTAAAAGGTCAGAGGTCACGAGCGATGTGGCGTTTAAACAAATCGTCAATTTTGGGGTGCTTTTAATTCTTAACCAACCGTTGACATTCTCGCAGATCAAACGAAATGAAAAATAACATTTTTGTTTTGTCAAAGGATAATTCGCAAGTGCTTATATAATCACGGATTTAGATATTCAAATTTACTTTTAATGTTATTTTTAATCTTATCTCACTTGTTTTCTTTGACATTCTTGGGACGAACAATCTATCAGAGTTGGATCAAAACCACTAAATTTAAAAAAGTTGCGTTGCGAAAAAGATTGAATTTAAAATTTGTAATTTGTTTTTTTTTTCAATTTTTTTTTCAATAAAACGATAACCAAACATGGAAATAGAAATGAATGGATCTACATAATAAATATCTAATTATTTTCTAAGCTGATTTTCGAAAGTTTCAAGGTGGCCAAACGTCAAAGGTTGATTGCAAAACTTTTTCAATTTGATATATCGTCCATTTTCAACCGTATTGTGTGTATTTCATTTAAAATAAAATATATCCAACCGAAAAAATTGTTAATTGAAAACGTTTATTTTCAATTTCAGGTATTTAAAAATGAAAATAATAATCACAACATAAAGAATTTGTGCATTGATAGAACATTTCTTTGATGATTAATGATTGTTATTGGATTTTCAGAACACCGAGCACAAACACCGAACGCAAGTGTGGGTGATGCGAGTAACCGAGGAACTGCCGGAGTGGGAGGATTCGCGTGCCATCGGTCGCAAGCGCAAGTGGTTCAAAATCTCGGATGCGCTAATACAATTGGCCCAGCACAAGCCGATTCAACGGAGTTACTTGCATTGTCTTTACAAGACGAACCCAAGGCACAACACCACGAGTCTTAGTGCCACGCACCACAATCATAGCCCTACCGCGGCTTCCATCTCACTCATGAACAACGCCACCAACAGTTCTCATTTAAACAATCTCAAAAGCTAACGCGTCTTCTCTTTTTTGGATTTTCGGCTAAGGAAACAAGGATAATGAACGAACATCTCAAATAGATAAAGAATAACAATAGATGAAGAAACTCGATAATGAAAAAAGAATAATAATCAAATAACATTAACATGGTTATTCAAACGAAGACCAATCAAAATTCATCATGCCAATATCAGGATTTGAGATTCGTTCTGCAATCCCCTCAACCCACTCCCTTTTCTCTCCAATGATTACTATCGCTGTATTTTATACATGTAACTATCTGGATTATAATACTATGAGTAATATGGATTGCTATACCTAATAAACTGATCCAGAAAAAGGAACAGTTTTTGTATGCTTTTCCTTGCGGCGAACCTGATTACTGAACAAACTCTAATTTCTAACTGCGATTAAGTGTATTTTGTAAGGCAGTTTTTTTAGAGAGAAGATGGTTTTTTTAAATTTTGAAAACGACTCTTCAATAAAACGACCTTTCAATTCGAGTTAGGAGATGAATTTCGAGTCCAGGGAACTCGTTAAAGATTTGTATTATAGAAAATTGTGTTCAGTAACGTTCGTTATTTTGTACTAGAGAAGCAAAATCTAGCAGATCATCAAGTGTACATAATGTAAACGATAATGTCAGTTGATGTTGTATCACAATAGTCATGTCTTTATGTCAACTCAATTTTAATTTTACTATTATTATTTCATCATGATTATCGATCTTATGATTTTCTCGTAACGTCGCAACATTTACAATTTAAGAAGTTAAGTTATAATAAAGAATCATTTTATTGTATTAACATTTTTCTGTTCTTTTTATTATGAAAATTTTTCCGTTTTGGACCTCAAATCTTTGCAGATTGAGATACAAAAACTCTTCCGAAGGCGTGTATGACTTTGTGAAAACAATTTTATATTTGAACTTCATTATTTTTATCGATGGTGTCATTAAAATTACTAATAAGATTTGCATGAGTGATTTTTACCATGTGTTAATTATAATATTGAAATCAATAATTGAAAATTACGTGAAAACGATCGCATAAAGTCAAATATGATTTCGCTTTCAAATCCAGTTAACATTTCGTAACAACCCTGATAACCATCGTTTATATAAATGATTTACATAAAATTTGAGTAAATGTAACTCCTCATCGTGCTGCATTATTTACATAAATCGTTTACATCAAACAATTTTGTATCGAAATTAATAAACGAATGAAAAAAAACAATTTTTTTGGTTTTTCAAAACTTAGAAAATTTAAAAAATTTTGTTGCTTGTATAAAATTTATGTAAATAATGCAGGACAACGCGGAGTTAGATTTGCATAAATTTGTTGTATAGCATTTATGTAATGTTTACACAAAATTTACATAAATTTGGCTATCAGAGAATTGATTTGTAGTTTATGTAAAATACCACAAGTAGAATTTTTTTTCATGGTTTTCCATGAACATAAATGTTATTTTGCTGATTTATTTAGAAGGTATTTAGAACATTAAAAATCTTCATTTTTTAAATTTTTACATGAGTAGATGATTTTTGTTAAAAGAACGATTTGTCACATAATTCATTCTTGATATATAAGCACACTGAGAAAATTTTAGGATATAATACCTTGAGATTTTCATCGTTTTATTCCTTCAAAACTGAGTGTGGAATAAAAAGATAAAATTTAACGTATTATAACTTAAAAATAGACGAATGAAAACTTCAATGCTGG